>QMIH01001311.1:73727-91865 GCA_003987875.1 Clarias batrachus | reverse complement strand
TCCCTGTGTGCTGCTGCAGGGTTAATTGGTGACGCGAGCGCGCCGTGTGCTCAGGTCTGGTTACTGATGAAGGAGCGCAGCGTCAATAATAGATAACACACACACACACACACACACACACACACACACACACACAGTGAGAAACCCAAATCACACATCAGTGCTCCGCGGGCGCTGCCATGTTGTCTTCATTCCTGTGTGCAGGGGAGGAGCGGAGCACCTGCTGCTGAGGAGAAAACACTTTCCCTCTCTCACACACACACACACACACACACACACACACAATTCTGGTTCTGTCCTCAACATGGGGGAAGATGGAAGAACAGCCAGAATTCCATTGTTTACTACACTCAGTGTGTGTGTGTGTGTGTGTGTGTGTGTGTGTGTGTGTTTCTCCTTCCCTCTCTCTCAGTCAGGGCTTCATGGCGGAGGTGGAGGTGACCGCGGCGTGATGGTGGGATCTGAGGATCTACAGAGCGCCGCGCTACACCACACTCGACTCGTGAACAGACAGGTGTAAGGAAACGCTCTCTGTACGTCATCATGATATTCAGCGCTAATAACCATCAACCACAACAACCTGATGTTAAAGAGCCACTCTAACTCTCACTCACAGACAGAGACAGAGAGAGAGAGAGAGAGAGAGAGAGAGAGAGTCCGTTTAATTAGAAGCGATGATCTGCTCCGTGTCACACCTCAGATGTTGACGGAACACCGAGTGTGAAGACTGGCCTTCCACAAACTTGTAAAGAGCAGAAAACTCAGAGACGAGCAGATCATGAGGCCAAGCTGAGACTCGTCTCCGCGCTCTCCATCCCTCCTCCCGCCTCACCCTTCTCCAGGTGATGCGCTGTGACGTCACTCTAGTGCACGCCGTCACTCCAATAAACAGGCAACAGGAAGGGAGGGACGGGGATCCGGACGCGGTTCAGGATTAGTGATCAAAGCAGAGCGGACTAACAGACTACAGAACAACAAGAGGAGAACCTGCAGCGTCTCGCTACAAACCCAAACCCCCGACACAACGTCCACATGGTGTTTAACAGAAATTCACTGCAGGTGGCAGTATACATTTAGTTAGCTTATGATTTTCAAGAAAATTTCAAGAGCCCCCTTCTTAGCCATCTTCCTACTGCATCAGTTATGGCCGTACGGTTCAGAGGATCTCATCGGAGTTTGTGGTGCATACGGATGACATCACATTTTAAAAAAGCAGTCCACTCCCATGATATGGTCTGGTTAGCTTTCAAACCTGCTGTATTGGAGAGTAAAAACACACACATGCACCCCAGTACGGAGGATAATAATAATAATAATAATAATAATATGGACGCTAGTTATTGGGGGGGGGGTGAAGACACACCAACATCAATGGTGAGAAATCAAACGTTCCGTGCCACTATCTTGATGATATTTATTACGGCGCTCGTTTCAGCATCGACCAGCGCTGCGTCTGATAAAAATGAGAAGACCGATGCCATCCGTCAATAGCGATCAACATCTGGAAGCTTCCTGGGTGTAAATACTAACGCAAGCCGAGCTGGGATCGCGGTCTCGAGCTGCTGGAAGGTTCTATAAGAAGCCTGATGAAGGGGGAACAGGAACTGCTAACTCGTGTTACCGCGCTCGCCCGAGGAGGATCAGCGTCTGGTTTCCATTTCCCTTTTAAATATTGTAGGAGCGTAATCAAGAGCGGAGAACTGAAACCCAGCCGAGAGCCCGAGCAGAAAGACGAGCGGTCACCTGATCCGTCCCGAGCCGCCAGGCCTTTTACACACGCCGCATTGTGGAGCAGAGCCGAGAAAACAGAGAAGGCCAAGCGGCTACGGGAGAGCTGATGCTGTCAGACCTGTGGGTCACATCGAGCAGCCTCAGCACCATGACATGTGTGTGTGTGTGTGTGTGTGTGTGTGTGTGTGTGTGTGTGTGTGTGGTGAAGTTAAAATACATATCAAAATAATTAAAACTACATAACACTACATATAAGGATTAAAAGATAAACTCATGTAAACCGAAAATATTTACAAGCAAAAATGTTTCAGAGAGGAAAGAAGGAAACAAATTAATGCAGCCTTTAATAAAATACTGTATATTATTGAATAACTGTTTATTAAAATGTATCCAGTTTCCTCTACTGGTTTTATAGAATGTTGTGCCACTAATTTTTGCTAAATGCCTTTTTAAAAAAATTTTTTTTAAACCTATTTATTTCTTTGCACTTCTGGATTAAAATCGTTTAGGAGGCGGGGCTACGTGCAGTCGCAGAACCTTCATGCTAATCCAGGTAGCCAGCTAACTTGACTAATGTTTAAAAATGTCTGCAAAACATCACAGTTGGCATTTGGTAACACAAAGATATTCTGACAATTATAAGTAAGCGATTAATTAAATAAAGCTGTAAACTGGCACTCGAGAGCTAATTTCGTGAGCTAATTTTGTAGCAAATTAATATTAGCTAACCGTGTGGATAAGATAGCAAGCTGCGGGTAATGCCAAAAAAAGTGATTGGCATATTGATGCTTATTTATTAATTCCAGGTATCTGCCGTGTTCACTCAGATCATCATTTGTTAAGCATCTGCTGCAGGTTAAAGCAGCAGGACGGCAGACTGATCCCTCCTCCTGATCACATGCACGTATGGAGAAGTGAAAACTCCACTTCCTGGTGAGGTTTAAAGCACTGCTGTGTGAGGTTGCCATGTTTTGCCTTTCGTTTGCATGACTGACTTTTTTTTTTCTTTTTGCTCTAAGCCAACTTTTATGAATCGAGTGAGTTTCTATCCACATGCCGACTTCTGCAAGCCGAGATCCGGCTCAGGGAGCATGGCGAATGTTCTTACATGACTGCACTGACACTCAGGAATTTTTAATACACCTTCAACTTTCCCAACCTCCGAGACAAGTCCAAAAAGGAAAGGAGGTCATCAGTCAGACCAAGGGAGCAGCTCACACACAGCAAAATAACATTCTTTATTGTTTATTGTTTGTGACCGAGAGGGGGACCATGGGTAACAGGAGTAGTGACCGAGAGGGGAATTATGGGTAACAAGAGTAGTGAGAGGGGAAGTATTATGGATAACTACAGCAGTGATCGAGAAGGGGGGATTATGGGTAACTACAGGAGTGATCGAGAGGGGGATTATGGGTAACTGCAGGAGTGACCGAGAGGGGGGGATTATGGGTAACTACAGCAGTGACCGAGAGGGGGATTATGGGTAACTACAGCAGTGACCGAGAGGGGGATTATGGGTAACTACAGCAGTGATCGAGAGGGGAATTATGGGTAACAGGAGTAGTGAGAGGGGCGAGTATTATGGATAACTACAGCAGTGACCGAGCAGGGGATTATGGTTAACTATAGTGATCGAGAGGGGGGGATTATGAGTAACTACAGGAGTGACCGAGAGGAGGATTATGGGTAACTGCCGCAGTGACCAAGAGGGGGACTACAGGTTATAGTGGGGTATTATGGTAAGTCATAGTGTCAGAGAGCGGGATTATGAGGACGCAAACATAGTGACACTCGGGGGTTTACAGTTTATGCAAATTTGGATTTTATCCCAGAGATTATGCCCCCCGGTGTTCATGTTAATATCAGGTTCTGATCAACTTTTTCTGAAGTTTAAACCAAAGCCCGCCCTGGGGCAGGTAAAACAGTCCACTGACGGAACGCACCTTGAGGCAAATACCCTGATTACATAGCCATGCAAATGTTTTGCTGAGTAAAAGGGAAAACTGCCCTGATGACAGCAGGCAGAATAAGAGAATGTTTGCACTTCAATTTCTTCAAAGCTAAGCTATGTAAGGGATAAACAGAGAGAGCGAGATGTTAGTGCAGTATTATCCCGGGCTAATCCAGGTCATCACTCTGCTCTCGTTCCTTAAAAATAAAAAGCCAGGAGCTTATTAAAAGCAAAGCTCCATGGAACAGCAGATCAGTGACACTCACGACCAAAACGAGGACAGCGAGGAAACGAGCCAGCGACGTAGCGGACGCCAACAACGAGCCGCGAGCAGTCAAAACACGACAGGCCGCGAGGCTCAGGAGCACAGCAGACACAAAGCTCAGAGTTAAACCCCACAGTGCTGTTCTTTGGCCTTGGCCTCATAACACAATCGAAGAGGCTTTGTTGTGACTCCTTTACTAGAAATCTAAAGCACAAGGACATCAATATGTTCTCAGAAACAATAAAGAGTTCAAGGCAAAGAACCGAAGCCAGAAAAACCTGTAACAGTGAAGCAACCTCAGTGCACGGGACTGCTCGCTTAATCACACACACACACACGCACACGCACACACACACACAATAATTAAATAACCAAATAATAAAATAGTTCAGATGGCATCATTGTGTCTTGGGTTATAGAGACTTTACCTTACGTTAGATTAACTAGTTTATTCAGTAATCAGCAAGCATTTCACTAGCAAGACAGCTAACATTTGGCTAACTATTATCCTGAGTAAACCAGCAATGTTGCAAGCAAGTTAGCTAAAACTAGGCTAATTATTATCCCGAGTAAAGCCTGCTGTTTTGCTAGAAAATTAGCTCACTTTAGGCTAATTATAATTCTGAGTAAAGCAGCATGTTTGCTATCATGTTAGCTAGCATTAGGCTCATTATCATCCTGAGTAAAGCAGCAACTTTACACTACAAGTGCAATGTATATTTTGTTACAATATGTAATCCGTGACATTCTCAGCCTGGTCCTGTACCTGAGACGGTGTGTGAAGTAAACGTTTACTCTGAGGAGCTGAAGTGTGTGTTAAAGGCTGGACGTAACGAGAGAACGCACTCAGCCGAGCGCTAATGTTTCACTCGCCAACAAAGTGCCATGTGTGTGGGCCATGCCAGTAGGAGGAGTGAGTGAGTGAGTGTGAGAAAGAGAGTGAGCAAAATGGAGGGGTGTGTGAGTGGTGGGTCTTGAAACCCAGCCCCTGTAATTTTCAGCAAAGTAACACTGACACACACACACACACACACACACACACACACACACACACACACACACACACACACACACACACACACACACACACACACCAGCTTCTGCTTAGCATCCGAGTGAAGCTCTAAGGAGTTTTTCCTGCAGGATGATGATTGTTCAGTGTGAGCAGGAAGCACCACCGAGTCATCACATAAGCTGAAGCGGATGGACGCGGCATGGAGCAAAGAGATGGCTACACCAGAGTCGGCTGCCTCCCCTCCCCGAGTCGGCTGCCTCCCCTCCCCGAGTCGGCTGCCTCCCCTCCCCGAGTCGGCTGCCTCCCCTCCCCGAGTCGGCTGCCTCCCCTCCCCGAGTCGGCTTCACTTCATGCCCCCTTTCACTTCTATTATTCACTTGAAAAGAGGAAAAACAACATCAACAAAAACCTGAAACCCCAAATTTATATATTACTAAAGGTGAAGAAGGTGAAAGTCAAAGTGCTGATAAAGACAAACAGTCGATATTTTAGACAAGTGAGCCACAGTCTCAGATCACATTCATATTTATGAGCGAATAATTATTGATTCCAAAAATTTCAATAAACAATCTTCACGAAACAAACTAATATTTTTCAGATACCTCATGACTGTCAGGATTAGTTCACAACAGTAGCTGATGGAAAAGCAGATTATTTTGCAAAAATTCCAGAAACGTATTTAATGTAATATATGGCGGTTGTAACATAATTACATTTATTAAAAACAAAAAATGTAATAAAAATAGTGTTTCACGGCATCATGGGAACGGCTTCATTCCAGAATGACTCCAGATGTTCCAGATCATTTACAGAAGTGGATTTTAATAGGAATTATTTTCTTGATTATAAATAAAAAGAAGGTGTAAATGACGCTCCACATTACAGCCAGGTAGAAAAACACAGAAGCTACTGATTAAAAGAGAAGTTACATTTTGGGAACTGATGTTTTCTTTCTTTAGATGAAAGTGAGCAGCCGACATAAACAACACACACACACAGAGGAGGGTGCGAGTAATGAATGACAGGAAACCCGAGCCGAGCTCACACCCGACCCTGGAGCTACAGAGCGCAGCGCTCCTCTCCAGGCTTCCGGCCGTAAACGAGGTTTCAGAAGTCACAGCTCGTCACCCGACCCTCAGAGGAGCTTCAGCTCACCTCCAGCACAGATTAGAAAACCTTCCCTGAAGCACAACACCGTAACACACACTAATGATTACGCTGCTGCTGCAGCTTCTCCAAGTAACGAAGAAAAAAATAACAAACAGAGAAATCAGACTCAAACAGCAGAAAGGAAACGTCTCCTAAACAACACTGTGTTCCTCAAGTTTCCTTCCTGTCATCAAAAATACCCCAGAAAAAGAGAGAGAGAAAAACGAGTGAAGCTCCAGTTTGAATGTCTCGTTACTCTTTATCGATTTTCAATCAAAACAGTTTCTCTTCTTATTCATTCTTCATTTCTGAGATCTCTGAACATCCTTTCCTTTATTTCCCCCACATTCATTTTTTCCTTTCTTTCTTTCATTCCTTGCATTTCCTGTTCCTCACTTCCTCTTCCTACTTCCTTCCCTTTTTTTCACATTTCTCTCTCTCTCTATTTTTTTCTTTTACTTCCCCCACTTTCTCTTTTCCTTGTTTTTATAGAGTTCATTTTTACTTCCTTCGTTATTTGTTTATTTACTTTCTTGCTTTCCTTTAATTGTCACCCCCCCCCCGCCCCCAAGCTTTTTCCTTCACTTCTTCCTCTCACCTTTTACTTCTTTTTTTAATCTTCTTGCTTGCTTTTTATCCCATTTTCTTACTTCTTTTATTATTATTTTTTTATTATTTCACTTTTTCCCATGCATCGTGTTGATAAAAAAAAAAAAAAAAAAGGTTTTGAAATTATTGGCACCCCTGGAGTTATTAAATGGTGAAACCAGCGATGGTTCCGGGTTACTAAACTGGTTGTAGAGGATTTCTACTCTGTGCTCTAACCTGTTCCTGTACTCCTCCACATGCAAGATTAAAACTTTCCCTTTTGGAAGAAAGTGTGGAGCTGTTTCAGACTTTTAAAACTTTTATTACAGCATTAATTCTGCTTAATGGTTTTTATATCCATCACTCTGCAGAGCAGCGGTCTGTCTGTTTACCCCACCCCATATTAAGCCTTCCTTACCGGACACTGTGTGTAATTAACACACACATGCATTTCTCAAATCCCACTTTGTTCATTTTAATTGTTTTGTCCAATGTTTCGCTTTCATAAGCGTGATTATTTAATGAAATGTGACACAGTATCCGAGTAAAGATGTGCAAAAATATTTTTGTATCCAATTACCTTTGTCCATTCTAATAAAGGGTGCCAATAGTTTTGGAAGAAAGCCTTAGTCTAATTGGCCGAGCTCATGTCTGACTCCCACATCACACCCGCTGCTGAACCTCAGAAGAGCGCAGAGTGCTGAGCGGATAAATTAAGGGGGAAAAAAACACAACAGAGTTGAAAGAGATTTTCAGGAAAGTGGAAAGAATGAGTCACCAAGACAGATTCCATGCTCCCTCTCTCTCTCTCTCTCTCTCTCGTTCTCTCTCTCCCTCTCTTTCTCTCTCGTTCTCTCTCTCGCTCTCCCTCTCTTTCTCTCTCTCGAGCTGCACAGGAAGTGAGATGGGAGAAAACAAGGAAATGGGCAGCAGCGTTTCCTGTGTCAGAGCCTCTTGAAACTCACCGATCCCACACGCAGGAAAAAAAAACTCACAACCAACTTGATCAGATCTAATAACTTCCGATCCATCTAGCTACTAGCTACACTCGCCCCTATACTCACCATATACTACACGCACACACGCCCCCAGTACACCCTCCGTACGCTGCACACGCCCCCTACACCCACAACACCACGCCCCCTACACCCACAACACCACGCCCCCTACACCCACAACACCACGCCCCCTACACCCACAACACCACGCCCCCTACACCCACAACACCACGCCCCCTACACCCACAACACCACGCCCCCTACACCCATAAAACACTACACACGCCCCCTACACCCATAAAACACTACACACGCCCCCTACACCCATAAAACACTACACACGCCTCCTACACCCATAACACACTACACATGCCCAATACACCCTCCATACACTGCACATGCTCGACACAGGGTACACCATAGGGGTGTCTGCAGTACACAGTGTGCCAATATCAGTTACAGACTCGATTTAGAATTAGGATTATTAAGATTTTCCTACTAACTCTATGCTCACAAGGTACATACAAAGTATTGGCGCCTTCAATGGCTTAGTTTGTGTAGCGCTGCACAACTACAGTAATCGTATTCCGTCTGTATGAACTGTACACACACACTCAGTCACCGACACCACTCGCACATTGCAGGAACTCGGGAGACTGGGAGGTATCGCCACGCCCCCGTACTGTCCTGACCTCGCTACAAGACAATTTCCACATGTTTGGAAAAGTCATTACAGGAGTTCCTGCGAGGCTGGCGTTTCAGACGTCGTGAATGAAGCAGGCAGTGTGTGATCGTGTCTCCGGCGTACCGAGAGAACCGTCTCCCTTGATGGTGTCCAGGCTCTAGTGAGACACTGGGATAAGTGCATTAGTGTATCAGAGGATTATATGACATAAAGGCAGTGTTTACTCCCAGGACTGTGTTCTGTTAAATCCCAGTTTGACTTGAACACTCATTGTACTTTTCCCCCCCCCCACCTCATTTCTTGGAAGGCTCTGCTCGGAGATGTTCAGGTCTTTGTGTCTCTTCTTAAACCACATTATTCAGTTTTTGTGTAAAAGTTGTTGTTATTAAAGCGCGGCCACCAAACCCAGATCTCAGTGTTATTAGTGTAAACTCAGTTCTGCTGAAAAACCAAGAGCAGGATTTGGAAAGGATTACATCAGCCCATGACGCTCCTTACTGCTGGCAGGTGAGAGTCAGTAGTGACACACGCAGGTCTGATGAGAAACGACGTGTATATAAAGCTAAAGATTTTTAAAGCTAATGAGTTAACCATAAATTAAATAACACACTTTTAATGTGGAAATGTGATCAGCTGAATAATTTACATGTACCTGCTCGGGTTCGTTCGCAGCAAAGCGAGTTAGCTGTGCTAGCTACACACACACACGCACGCACGCACACACACATTTAATGAACTCGCAGGAATCTTGTGAGGAATCCTTCGGATTTATTGTCTGAGAGAATCTGATCAAATTTGAATAAAACTGAGAACATCAGAGTTACTCTCCGTCTGAAGGCGCCGCTTCGGGACATGAAGGTTCGTTGGAAGTGAACCCCCTCTCTGTCAAGTGTCCCTCTCTCTCTCAGTGGATTAAAGATTTATTATTTTTTCTTAAACTAGAGAAGATAAAATATACACTGAGAGGGTCTACTCATATTTTCTTTCACAAATGGCAACCATTTATTGCTTATTTTGCAAACTTACAGGTACTGCCTGGATGATTATCTAAACTGGGTCATGCATCAGTGTATGCATGACCAATCCATTTCACACAGATTTGTTTGAGCTGAAGGATGCAGGGGTGTGTGCGTGTGTGTGTGTGTGTGTGTGTGTGTGTGTGTGTGTGTAGGTTTTAGTGTATGTTTTTTTTGGGTGGGGAGTTTTTCAGTTTTCTTTTCATTTTGATTTATAAATACTATAAATAATACATTTAATTCACTGTTGTTTATGTATGATAATTGTTCAATAAAAAAATTTTGAAAAAAAAAAAAAAGGAAGTGATCCCTCGTCTGTTGCTATATCGCGCCGGTGTGAGCTCGGGGTCAGGGCTAAAAATCACATGACAGTGGGGAGGCTACGGTGCCAAGCTTCAAAACAGATCCTTTAAGATCCTCTTCTCTAATAGCAGCCTGTAACACCAAAACCACTTCAATGTACAACACACACATGTATACACACACACACACACACACAATCATGTTTAAGCGTGATTTCTCTAATTACTGTAATTTAGCTTCTGAGATGTTCTTTCCTTCCACTGTAGCCAAAACCTCCACCGTTTCAGCTTCACACACACACACACACACACACACACACACACACACAAAAAAAGGAAAGGAATAATTTCCCCTTCATATAAAACGAAAGCTGATTCATCATCGTTCATCACACACACTCGAACGTGGAAAGCTATAATGTGACGCAGTAAAACGAGTAAAGCTCAGGGTGGATCTGGAGCGTCACTCTCAAACATTTCTGAATGGTTAAACCTGTTTCTAAACAAAAAAAAGCGTCGAATCCTCTTAATTGACGAAGCTCAGAACAGGACGGGTGGCTTCTGTCGATACGCCACATCCGCGGCTGCACGTCTCGTACTGAAAGCAACAGGAAGCGAAGCTCCAACGTTTGATGATGTCACTCACAAAGAGGAAGTCATTTAGAAAGTGGATGAGGTTTAGGCCCCTGAACGCTCAGACGGAGAGAATTCCTCAGACGGCTCCCCGTCCCTCACCTCGTCTGCTTTTACACAACACGCATAACAACCCCGAAATAACCAACACCACCTGGGTTTGTCCCTCGCAGTGAGACGCTCAAACCAGACCTCTTTCCTGGTCATTATTAGGTTTCAGGCCTGGACAATGCTGTGTGTGTGTGTGTGTGTGTGTGTGTCATCATTGCTAATTCATGTAAGCTAAAGCGCAACGCCACCACACGCACTCTTACACAATCTAACTTCCAGTGAAGAGCTACACCTCCAGCACATCTCACCGCGAGCAGATCTGAGCGCGCTCACCTGTTCTGTAGGACATTAGCCAGTCACCTTGTTCGCGGGGTGAGGACATGGCTCACGAGGACAGGTTTGGCCTGTTTGAGGACGAGCAAGATCAGATCAGGTTTAGCCAAGCCTCGCTCTCCAGCAGTCGTACTTCATACCGGACACACTCTACTACTGCGCCAACATTTTCTCCTTCACTTTCTCTGAATACACACAGTGCAGTATAAAATATCTGACTCTACTAAACTCCACTACTCGCTAAAAAAGAACGTGTGTAGCTACTACGTCCAGCACGCACACGGATACACACAATCAGAGAGGGTTTGGGGGTTTGCTCTAATTTTCGTTCTGAAAAATTAATATGCGGGTTAAAAGCTACGCAAATATAAATACGACGCATCATCCAACACCACCGTCACTCGGTCTCGAGCAGCACCACCCCCTCCGGGCGGTCCAGAGAAAATGGATGCTGAGGCCTTGAAATCAGAGATTCTTCGCTCATTAAAGGAAAACATCTCGGCAGTAATTAAGGCTGAACAAAAACATGCGCTTGTCGATGATTTCAGTTCCCTTAAAAACGAGATACGATCTGTTAAAAGTGAAAATATAAATTATGCGGCGGCGTTTCACTCCGAAATAGAGCAGATGAAGACCGTGACATAGGAGGTGGAAGGCGGCCCGTCAGCGCGGTGACAACTTTAAAATCTGTGGTAACTTTTTTTGAAAACAGAGATAGCTGAGCTGAGGGTGAAATGCGAGGACACGGAGGGAAGGATGAGAAGATGCAATATCAGGATAAGTCACATGTTATATAAGAATACAGAAAGCCTCAGCCTACATACACCTTTATCCCCTGCCATGTGTTCCACGCCCCTTTTCGTCTACACCCGTACAACGGTCCCCGCCCCCTTGGCACATTGGATGTCAACACATTCTTCAACTCTATACAAAGATCACCAGACCAAATAAATATCAACCCTCAACATTCAACCTCTTCATCTAACCTTTCCTTTAATTTATGTGGTTTTCTGACCTTTATATTCATTGCATAATAGGACATTTTGCTTATCTTTCGTTTAATGTAATACTACGTACGGCACAATGCATCATGGGTGGCGTAATGTAAAGTATACAGATTATAAACATCACCTTTAAAATAAAGAAAATGCTTTAGACTATCGTTAAATCACTGAAAAAAAGACTAAACTTACACCCCTATATGGTCACGTCTAAAACACCAGCACACCTTTAACCCGGCTGTGCATTAGGTTCGAGCCCATCCTGGAATGTTTATGGCAGGACAGATTTTTTTTTTTTTTCTCTATCTGACCCTGGAAATCCCCGGAGAGTGAGAGCAAAGCGCATAACCTCATGCTTTCAGTTCTCCCCTTACACTCCCTCCTGTGTAGCCTGTGTGAGCGCAACAATAGCCTACATTCTGTGTACACTCGGGCGAATCTCACACTCCAAAGGGTTCTTGGAAGTGAAGTTGTGTGTCGAAAAAAGGTTCCATTAGGAAGCGTAGCGAAAAAAGGTGGAAATGTTTTTCTGTTTGTTGCTTTGTGACGAGAAGCTGGTTGAGTGCGGAGGTTTAACCCAGCTAGGAGGTGTGTGTGTGTTTTTTTAAGCTCTCCCATCACATTAGGACATTTGTATGGTTAATCTGTGAAAATCATCACCAGGAGCACAGGAGATTTTTTTTTTTGACTACAAAGAAATAAAATCATTTGATCCCCTCGGGGCTGAAACATGCAAAATAAAGTTTGCCTTCATTCTCTAAGTGTGAGCTCGGGAATGCAAAAAAAATAAATAAAAATTAGCCAAAAATAATGCGCGCCCCCGGCTACCGCCACTGTGAGCGGGAGCGCGCAAGCGACTTCCCACGCACGCGCTTGTAAACAATCATGCACTCGCGTTTAAAACTGAACATAAAAGCAACATGGCGTCCTGTTGGAAACATCCTGAACCATCATCATCACCATCATCATCATATCCATACAGAGAGAGAGAGACACAACCACACACAACCACACACACACACAGAGAGAGGAGGATGTTCATGTGTTGAGTGGAACAGTGATGGTGGATTTGTTCTGCTCAGTAACGCCCCTTTGATGTTTTTGTTGTTGTTAAGATGGCAGCCTGTTCATTAGCTCCTCTCTGATCACCCGAGCTGCGCGTGCGAGTGCGGCGGTCGAGTCCCGGGCTGTGACACGCTGCACTGCTGAGGGGGTTTACACGAGGTTCTGGAGGTGATCAGGGATTCGAACGTTTAAGGAGCAGCTCCACTTCCTCAAAGAGAACTTTACTGTTGTTACACCCAGAAGCTCTCGGTTTCTCTCTCTCACACACACACACACACACACACTACAGAATGTTACAAAACACTTCCGCTTTAGTCTTTAATCCGCCTTCCGGTTTGCTTTAACCAGCGCAACAATGTATCCATGTGAATCCTCAGCTCCTGCGCGCGCGGCACCCGGAAAACAACAAGAAAACAAAACACCCTCATCTCTCTCTCACACACACACACACACCCCACCACACCATTTCCGCTCAACACATTAATCTAATTCGATGCAACATTGTATCAGAACACACGGCTCTGACTGTGTGTGTGTGTGTGTTATTATGTAACGCAGCCAGTGTGTCATGGTCTAACATGTAGCTTAAATAGCAGACAGAAACACGTACACATTTCCAGCGTAAAGAGAACACACACACACACACACACACACACACACACACACAGAGAGCGCGCGCACTCACCCATCCATCGCACAGCAGAGCAGCTCGAGACTAACAGCAGTGTGGACATGAGGAGGAGGACGAGGCGCTGCACACTCCGAGCTCTGTGTGTGTGTGTGTGTGTGTGTTGACTCCAGCCCCACTCCCACAGCCACCCAGTCTCACTCGACTCTCAGCACAAAGCCAGCAGAACAGCACTTCCTGCTCCTGACGCTCAGCGCGCGCGCGCACACACACACACGCGCACGCACGCACGCAGCACTGGCATGCTCAGTACAAAATGGCCTCCTCCTCCTCCTCTCCAAGCTGACACACCTTTCTCTGGTTAAAGAATTGCAGAAGGCGCGCACACACACACACACACACATACTTCATGGTTTATTTTCAGAGAGGAGTATAATACACTGAGGGTGGAAATGATCATCATCATAATAAGCATAATGAGGATAATAAAAGGTGTGTGTGTGTGATGCACGGAATAATCAGAACACACACACACACTTTCTTATTTTTTCTGTAGTGAACCGATTCCACATGAAAGACAACACTAATCGTGTAACATTGTAACAGTGACGTCGTTTGTCATTGCGTGTGTGTGTGTGTGTGTGTGTGTGTTCTGCTCAGAATGTTTAACTCTTTCATGTTTCAGCTGATCGCATCTCGCTGTTCCTGCCCTCTCTCTCACACACACACGCAAACCTGTTTTCTGCTCATTCTTTGGGAAACATGTGGGAACTTGTTGCACCAGTTGGACCGGATTTGCTGCAGTCCTAAACACACACACACACACACACCATAATCAGGCTACACTGTTTAATACTCTAATGACTTGGACTTTCAGTTTTAGTTAAACAACAAACAAACAAAAAAAAAACTGCTCCCCGCGTCTGTGCCAGATTTCGGCTCTATGTCAGTAGAATTAGGAAAGGGTTCAACACTTCTGAGCATTAAGAGGAGTATTATATCTACAGCGCCCTCTAGCGACATGGATTATGCACTAAATCCTTCAAAACAATTTAGAGAAAAAGGGGAACCAGACAGACAGACAGACAGCTTTAGGAGGGAGATAATCACACGTTCTCTACCTGTTACAGTTAATATGAGGTTATTCTCACCCTTAGCTGTACACATTGTGAGATGTTCCTCATGTTCCTCATGTTCTCTATGTTAGCTTCTATGATAAATGCACACTTCGTCATATTCTGAGTTATAACACTGTTATCAGTATTTAAACACACCTAGTCATGTCATTTTATCATGTTTTTGGTTGATGAAGGTGTACAGGGCGGGACTAGCGGTGCACGAGAAACTGCCCATTTGCCCTCTTTTAGCCGAAAGGGGAAGTAAATGAATGAATAAATAAATAATTTATATCGTTGTGCCTGCATAAATACAAGTAGCCCATAATTGCTAAAAGTAAACTCAATTGCATTAAGACCCTTTATACCAGATCACAGGGGCCTGAAGCCTATCGCAGGGTAAATGCACATACAATGGGTAATTAGGGAAACCCACCAAGCATGGGGACAACGCAAACTCCACACACACACACACACACACACACACACACACACACATGGCTTGAATCAAACCCTTGACCCTGGAGGTGTGAGGCCACAGGGCTAACCACTGCACCACTGTGCCACCTTAGCAAAAACACCAGAGTTATAAATATAACATTCTGTAAGCAAACGTGTGTGTGTGTGTGTGTGTGTGTGTGTGTGTGTGTGTGTGTGCATGCTTTAGTCTTAATATTTACCCACAAAGTGAATGTCTCACAAGAATCATGGGATTAATTTCTGAACTTTTTAATAGTACAATAAAAATATTCATTGCCTTTAAAATAATTTTACAGCTCACATAATATAAAAATAAATATAGTTTAGTCTTTAAGTTTTTTTATTTTTATTATTAATGTGGCAGACATTTGTACATGCTAACAATGAGGATAATTAAAGATTGTAGTAACAGCGAGGAGCCGCTAGACTTAGTGGCTTAGTGGTTGGCACTGTCATGTTGCACCTCAATGGTCTGAAATGGTCTGAATTTTTTTATTCCTGGACAGGTTCACTTCCAGCCTCCGTGTGCATGGAGTTTGGATGTTCTCCTCGTGCTTGGTGGGTTTCCTCTGGGTATTCTGGTTTCCTCCCACAGTCCAAAGTCGTGTAGGTTAGGGTAATTGGCATTCCCAAACCGCCCGTAGTGTGTGAATGAGTGTGTGATTGTGTGTTTGTGTGTGTTTGTGTATCCAAACTGCAATGGACTGGCACCCCATCCAGTTTGTACCCCGCCTCGTGCCCCAAGTCTCCTGGGATAGGCTCCACAAACAACTCTTATGAGTTCAGCTGTTTCGGGGAATAACCTGTAATGGATATCTTCCAAAAAGTTTTACTTTGTTTACATTTAAAGAGAAAAATGATCTGTTGTTTCTACATTCTCTTTACAAAAGGTTCATTTATTGCGGTTCAGACCAAAACCCAACCTGAGAGACTCAACAGACAGACAGACTGACAGACAGACAGATAGACAGACAGACAGACAGATAGACAGACAGACCCCTGATAGAGCTCTTAAATGTGTCCTTTGCTTTTGGACAAAAATAGAGTTCTAGATTTTTCACTCTGTAGTTTAGAGTAAATCTGAGTTAAATGCCATTTCTGTACAATGTGTACGGATATAAACATTGATAAAGAGCTGGAGGATGAAGGAGTCTATCGACCAAAAGCTAAGGAAGGTCAGGAGTTCTCTCTGAGGATTTCTCTAAAGAACTCCTCACCTTCGTAATAACCAGGGCATGGAATGGCATTGTACATATTATTATTATTATTATTATTATTATTATATTGTTTGCAGTTCATTATAAAGTCATGCAGAAATCAGTGTACGATCAAATCACTCTCACTACAGTCCTGAGGTAACTCTGTACTCAGGTTTCAGATATACTGGATATTGACAGAAGACATTCCTGAGGTTAATAAGGTTTTGGTTTTCATTTCCTTGCAGTCAAGGATATTGCAGATTTCGTATTTCCTAATTCAGCTGAGTCTCTGCTCCACCTCTGGACCCCTGGGCTGTGTGTCGTCACTACATTCTGGTTCTCCTGAAAGTATTCAAATGAGCAGATTAATTATCAAATTATCCACAACAAAAAGAAAGAAAATAACTGAGGACTTTCCATTTCCATTCGTTGGAGGTACTTTCCTGAACGCGTTACAGAAGTGCTTTGAAGTCTCTATCAATAAGTACATCCTGATACTGGTTCACTAGATGAAGGACTAAGCGCTAGATGATCAGAGGGAGTGTGTTGCAGTGTGTTGCAGTGTGTTGCAGTGTTCTGCATGATAAGGGCGTGGGGGTAAGTGGCTGGTGGCAGGTTTTAGGTCTGTAGATGAGCATCAGTGTTTTAAAACTGATGCAGCTGCAGTGGCAGAACGTAAGTCCAAAAGCTGGATCAGTTGCTGGGGTGGAGAGAGCACCCGAGTGTCCTGTGTGGACAGAAATGGACGTATCCTTTAGATGTCGTAAAGGAGAAATCAGCCTGACCGTGTCAGATTAGCGATGTGAGCAGAAAAGGACAGGTGATTGTTTACGGTTATGGCAGGTTTGCGTGCGGTGACTGAGGGTGAGAGCTGAGATTTGTCCGGGATGAATCACCTGGGATGAACAGCAGGCGGGGTTTAAGTTTCAGCTAATAAGATGCCATTCATAATGAGATCTGAGCAGAAACCCGAGCTTCTGACGGAGGAGACGAGTTGAATGCCATCTATATAGCAGTTGTTTGAGAACCCATGTGAGGATATGACAAGAGGTCAAGTTTCAGGAGAACAGGAGAGATCCAAGTACTGAGCCTGGTGTAATCCAGTGAAAAGTCTGTGTGGATTAGATGTGGATCCAATTCACATGTAGGTCACCTCACAAGACCAACCTTCCAGATAAGAAGCAAACCACTGCACAGACAACAGAGTTTTGTGGTTGACTCTGTCAAACCCTGCTGAAAAGTTAAGGAACAGGAGGACGGAGATGCTGGTCTGATGCTGGTCCTCCTGGCAATTATGCTCCTGGGCTGCAGTGTCAGGACTCCATGACAGTGATGACTGACTTAACAGGAAGTCATTGATCATACCCTATGTCACCATGTCAGTCTTCATGCTCACAATCACTACTTATGCCACAACCTCCAGCAGCTTCCTTGGTTATAAAGTCATGCTGTAAAGTGGAATAGTGAAGAGTAAAGGGCATGTATCAGGGATGATCTCTTAATGGCTAAGACTCCAGGACAATCTGTGGCAGGACGGCACTCCCACCCATGACGTACAGGTGTGTGACAAGGTGTTGACTTCCCAAGCTTAAAGCAGGGCATCCTAGTACAGTCATGCTTGTTATTTTTCATTAATAAGCACGACTGTACAAGCCTGAATGATGCTCTACCACCTTCAGTGAGTCAAAGATTAAACTCACTGTCAATTAAAGACGACATTAAACAAACATATTAGTAACAATCGAGACTCCGCTTATGAGCAGTGACGGCTTCCCTTTCGACTGCTCTTAATATATTTTTAGATATTTTAAGATTTTATAGAATTATAATTGCGTTATTTCCCAATGTCTGTAATCACAGAAGAATGTATTACTGAATAAAAAAGAGAAAGGTCCATCCTGTTATTTTATAGTTAAATAAATAAATAAATATA
>QMIH01001311.1:50489-61581 GCA_003987875.1 Clarias batrachus | reverse complement strand
AGATCTCCACAGCACTGTGCACTGAGTGTGTGTCGGTTGCCACATATTGCTCCTTGTAGGCAGAAATCCAAATAAACACAATAATAAAATGTATAAAAATGAGATTTGTTCTGTAAAGAAAGTGGTTGTTCAGATTTGGCAACATACATCAAGACATTAGAAGATGGTTGACTGAGTGTGACGTCTCGCTGAGAGTCCCGGGACGACGACGACGACGCGATGATCATGCAGACTGAGATCACACCAATGTCTCTCATCTCCCGAGTCAGAAAAATAGATTTTGGTGTCAGGATTTTAAACTCCACCCCTGCCGTAATTCGAAGACGTACAGTTTGAGGCACCTGGATAAACCCCGCCCCCTTTTGTGCCTTGTTCACAGATTCAGCCCCATTTCCTCTTTTGCCGTTCGTTATGTTTATAACGGTCTCTCCCCGAAGTGCGAAAGACACCGAGACAGTACCAGAGTACCAGACGGGGGTGAGGGTGGTGCTATAGCTCGCTGTGGCGTACGGGAGGCTCCAGCTTGTGCGAAAGAGCCGTGAGGACTTTGTCAAACTTCTCGTAACGTTCGCTCTGGCTTCCCTCGGACCCTCGGCTTCCCCAGAGCAGCCTCATCTGGAACTCCGTGCAGAAGGTCTCAGCCACTTCCTGTCTCTCATGGAAGTCTGAAAACACACACACACACACAAACATGTGTTAACACACTTCTATCAAAGTATTATATTTCACTAATCAGCCACAAAAGCAGCCTTCTAAGGAAAAGGGGGCGGAGCTACACTGCTGTTTGAATTAGTTGATACAACTTCGTACAAAATCCTTTACACAGTTAGCGACAGAAATCACACTTACGGTGAACAAAAATAATTAAAAACTTCCCATGTTTACCTATTATTTGATAATTATGATAAATACGAGCTTTAAAAAGCAATCAAATATTATTATTATTATTATTTACTATGAGATTATGACTAGAAAAAAAAGAGTTTCATCAAGTTTTCTTTGAGTCTAATAAACATTGCTTTCAAAAGCTTGTAACAGCAATAAAAAAATGAAATAAATAGATATATTATAAATAAATATAATATATATAATTTAATGTTTGTTTCATAATCATTAATAATATTAATTCAGTCATGTTTATAGAAGCCAAAAATGTTATTCGTCTCGTTATAAGTCCACATGTGCTGAGGAAGTTTTACTTAATATAAATAAATAAATAAATAAATATTTTTAAATAATGTTTGTTCAAAAGAAATATATATATATATAATATGGTCACAGAAACAGACCATATTTTCAAGAAATCATTTTCCACGATGTTTGTGTTTATGTGAGTGCATGAATACTTCTGTTTTCTGAGATAAAGTTGTAAAATATTACCTTCATATATACTGTATATCTATAAACAAAGTTCAGAAAGCAGCGAGTACCGTGCAGTTTGCTCTCGGCGTTGGTGCAGTACAGGCCTCCGTGGTGTGCAATGCTGCGTGCTGCCTCTAGATGGCTCATGACCACGTCCACTCCACATTCTGAAGCATCCCACGGGTCTGGCCCCTCCCCCACGGCCACGCCCTTCTCCAACAGACACAATACGGGCACCACATGTGGAAACGACGTACTCGACAGCGGAGAGCTCTCTGAGGAACAAACACACACACAAAGAGTACAGATTACAAACACTATTCGCCCTATTCAGATGGGATTCGGTTCTCTAGATGTCATCAGTGGTCATTTTTTATGTTCCCCTTTATGATAAAAGCGTCACATCCATAAAGTCATTAGATTAACGCTGGAGGGACGAGAGTCCACAAACCCGAATGAGTGCATCACCATCACCATGAACAGTTTAGAAATTTGCATTATAGTAGAAATCATTATAACATCTTCTTAAATGTATTAATTTTATGTCTACGAAACTAATCACATTAAAAAACGATTTTTAAAAAAAGTTGAAAGTATTGTAAAAATGTGTTATACATTAATAAGGAGTTAAAACAGTAGAAAAAGTATTACTCAATGAATATTATTGTTAAGTATTATTATTCAGTTAATAACAGTGTTTGTACTTGCCATAAAAAAAAGAAATGAGTGAAAGAGTAAATTCAGAAGTGCAGTGTATTTTAATATAATTTATCAGGATGAAGGTAAAAAAATTATATCATCAAATTCTACACTTGCATTAAAAAAGCTGAAATGTTAACACACCTCGCATTAGGATTTATTCATTGGATTTCAATGTTAATTGTCCAATAATTCAGTGTGCTTTCTGGCCTCAGAACCTTTTATGGTAAGTTTGCTTTCATATTCCTTAAAAATTATACCATGATTTGACATCATTTTTTAAAAAACATTTTTATTATCTTTTTTTTCCTGAAGCAAAAAGAAAAGACTATTTTTGGAGTAACAAACTTACAAAATGTATATAGAGTATTTGTAAAATGCATTATACAGTATTCTTAAAGATAAATGTAGTTAATAGGAAATCGTGCTTGTTAATTTTGTGGCTACGTCAGAGGTGGAAAGTAATGAATTTACTCGCGTTACTGGAATTGAGTATGTTTTTTTGTGTACTTCTTGTTTTTAAAATCTGTAATTTTACTTTTACTTAAGTATGATTAAGTCTGAAGTATTGTAATTCGCTAAATTTTAAATCATATTCGCTACTGAGTAAAACAAATGAATGAAAATGCAGAAAATATTCTGCTTTGTATAAACGCTTGGTTGCGCGCGCGTGTGTGTCTCGTGTCCTGGTCGCGCGCCGCTCCAGACTTCACTCCAGGTTTTCTGACTGTTTTCCCACATCGGCATCTACCTGACCTTCCACACGGCCGCTTCCGCCCTGACAGTGACGTCATCAACCAGCGCCACCAGATATAAACCGGAGAGAGACGCGGGAAAGACGAGAGAGATTGTGATTCTGGTGTTTTGGTATTCGGTTGTGTTTTCTGGTTGTGACTTTTTGCCTCCATTGACTTTGCTCCTGTGGTTTGGTTGCTCTTTGTATATATTTGTAGATAGTTTCACTGTATGTTTGTGCACTCAGCAGTAGTAGGGGCGTGGCTGCCATTTATTTTGGGAAGAGGGAATTTATTCACTGGTTTTGGTTTAGGGAGTCAGGGAAGGGACCTGGAGTTTTTTTTTTTTTGCAGGTAATCTAGCTACTAAATATAAATACCATTTAGTTTATTATTTTGGCCTGGGTCCACCCTGAATCTGATCCTCCTCCTGTTGTGTGTGTTTTTGTAAAGTAATACAAACCTCATTATTTCATCAGTTAATGACTGGATCTAGTTCTTTCTGCCATATACCACCATTTCCATACAGTTTATAATAGAACCCTGAACCGTTCTCTTGCTGTCGGTCGACACTAGACTGGGACGTGATGCCATATTTAAGTGACCACTTTGATTTTCAAGCACAACAAAGGCAACAGTTTTATTATGTAAAGGTGTTCCTTCAGTTAAAAACAACTAGTTTGAGATTCATATCTGCTCATCTTTTTTGAACTACACTAGAATGCCTCATCCACCCCGCTGTTAAAAAAAAAAAAAAGGTTACTCAGTAACTTTTACTCTGAGTAAATTTTTTATGAGTTGCTTCTTACTTTCACTTGAGTAGATTTTTATAATGGTAACTTTACTTGTACTTCAGTAAAGTCAGTGAAGTAACAGCACCTTTACTTTTTTTTGGGCTACGTTTATATTATTACATGTTATAGTCCCAGATCCTTACCTTTGCCTTCATTTAGTCCCTTCATGAAGGGTTTGAGCTTCTTCTCGTACAAGATGGCTCCTTCCGTGTGTCTCTGTCTCAGCGTCATCCACGTCTGGTCCAAGCGTGAGATCTGAGAAACACCGTGTTACATTTGAGTCCAAATATTCTGACAGCTGACATGCTCTTAAAGTAAAAAAAAACAACAAAAAAAAACCTTGTCATACCTGCGGGAGTTCGAGAGCTCTCATGATTGCGGCGAATCCGAACATATTTCCCATGGTGCTCTTGAGCTCGGCTGCCAGCTGAATGGTCTTATAGAGCAGAGTGGCTCGCTCATCCGTAGTGCCCGTACAGCCCAGCAGATCCACCGCCATCATTATAGACATGGTGTAGAACCTGCAGAGAAACCAACAAATAAATAAACAAAGCAGCCCAGGTGACCATCAGGTCAGGTACCGATAATCTACAATGTTCTGGTTGATTAAAAGAACTGGCAGACACCATCCCGAAACATTTAAACAACTACCCCGGTGTTAGTGTCTTTTGCACTTTCTGCAAAATCAGCAACGTTGTTTTTAGCCAATTGAATTTAGCTAATGATAGCCAGCTAGCATGCCTTAGCAGAAAACTGTAAAAATGTATCAATATAACTTAAAAATCCTCAGATATCTTGTCCTATTAACTCATGTCAGCCAGCTCGGTATCTTTAGCAATGAAAAAATATCATGACTAAAATATATCACATTGTTAGCTTGTTATGAATAAGGCTAACATTCTTTTGGAGAATTGATCAAATTAAAATGAAAACTGTGGCATAAATTTGACAGTTATACAGTATGAGCAGTAAAGATGGCCTGAAGGTTAGCTTATGACAGCTAGCTAAAATTACAAACATTTATCAGTATTATGTTAACATTCTTTTACAGAGTTTGCTGAATTGGCTAGAATTAGCGCTGATGCTATGAACATTTAAGAATGCAGTAAAAATCCTCTCAGAAATTCTGTCACGTTAACTTAAGTTAGCTGAGTTCATGAACTTTACATGTTATGGCTTAAAATGAAATTTGCTGAAAATGAAATGTCCTGTTACAGTTGTTTAGCCAAATCGCTGCCTCGCGAATATTCACACATATGACTATAAAATGTACTAGAAATCATGTCAAATTAGCTAATGATACCTAGCTAGCAACCATTAGCAAAATAAACTACAACTATGAAAAATTATTTTGTAACTTAACATAAAAATCCCCAAATATCTTGTCATAATAATGCGAGCAGCACAGATTACAATATAATTTAGGAATATAAGTAGAAAATCTCAGAAATAGTGAGCTAGCTAGCATCAGTAGTATAGACAAAAAAAAGTATCTTGCAGAAATTCTGGCAGATTAGCAAGCTCATTAATAAATATCTGTTAAAATTAATTTGCATATATGAATGCTAATAACTTTCTTAATATCTACATCCATATATGGTATCAGAAGACTCTTTTTTCATATACAGACTCAGAGACATGCCATGTCTAGTACATGGTTTTACATGTGTGTGTGTGTGTGTGTGTGTGTGTTACCTCTCAAGCAGGTCCAGTCTCAGCTGATGGCCATGTGGTAAAGTCAGCAACTCTAGGCCTGAACTCACTCCCATCATCCTTTGCATCTCCTTGGTAACGCCCAGTATCCTAGCAACCTGCAGATGGCCACACAGTTGCCAGAGGAACATTTAATCTCGGTCTGACTATTCAAATTTATTCACACACTCAGGATGTTTAATTAATCTGTAATTAAGCTCTTATTACATATCAATTGCTTTAATCTGATTGGACAGAGGCAGAGTTGGTGGGCGTGTCCTTTGAGTGGATGCTAACAGGAGACGACTGAACATGTGAGAGGTGTTAGAAGTGTGTTCACTGGTCCCAGATGTTACCAAATCAGCAGTGTGTGTGTGTGTGTGTGTGTGTGTGTGTGTGTTGTGGCTAATTGCTGATAATCAGAACTGTTTGAATTATTCAGACTGTAGTAATTTATCTGATCCTCAACATGTTTAATTAGCAGGTTAGCAAACATGGCTTATGCAACGCAGCAGAACATGTAGATAAACGTTTCAGCTTAAAGAATTACACAAACAGCAGAAATGCTAATTTTGTTAATGACTAATGAACGCTACCAGCTACTGATTAGCATAATTAGCATAATTGTTATTTATTAATAGCTAATCAGAAAAGCTATACGTATCTGGTGTGCACATTTGTTTAACACTATTTACATAAATGTGGGTCAGTTTTCTCTAACGCTCCAACTGCTTTCCTTTTATGGTCATCGTTTCCTGTATTGATGAAACCCTGACTCTCTGTGCTGCTGAGTCACTTGAGTTCGTGTTTCTTCCTTTCTATATTTGGTCACGACTTTCTTTTCCCATTAACTCACTGTCTCCCAGGTGATTGGTTTGTTCATATCTTCGATGTATATATGTGTGTGTGATTTCACACTCCTATTGTAGATAATAAATGCTTGTTAACGATTCGCTGACTCTGGACTTCGTACCGTGCAGTCGGCCTTGGTGATGTGTTTGGCCGCAGTTTTAGGGTCGACTTCAGCCAGCAGTTCCTTCACCCTCTTCAGGACGCCCATCTCCAGGGGTTTATTCTCTGCCGGAAGCAGGACTGATTGGTACTGCCCGGGTCTGAAGCACGAACTGCTCTCCACCAGAGGCAGGGAGAAGCTCTCTGCTCCTTCGGTGGGGGCGGAGCCTGGTGCTCGTCCCTCTTCTACCCTCAGCCTCTCCACGTAGCTCTTAGAGGGAGGTGTTGGGGGCTGGCCTGGCCTCAGCTCGCAGTAACTGCCGCCTCCTTCTGAGCCGTCTGAGGGGTATCCGTGAGCGTTGAGGGGCGTGTCCGAGCATGGGACGTTGTGACTGGAGGAGGATGGGGAGAGGTGGGGCTCGCTGGAGCGGCGCATCACAGGTGAGGGTGGAATGGCGGCCAAGACACGCCCTCCTGAGCCATGTCTGTGACGGGAAACTGTAGCAAGAAGAAGGCGAGAGGGAGAGAACGGTATTAATGAGAGATAAAGTGAGGCAGACGATTGGACTGAGAGACAGAAGAGGAGATATAAATAGAAGTGAAGAGAAAGTTTAAGGGACAAGAACAAAAATAAAAAATCAAGAAAGAAAGTGAAAGATGAAGAGATGTGCAGAGGGTGAACACAAAGACGGATCAATAAAGAGAAAAAGAGGGGGGAAGAGAGAGAAATAAAGAGGCAATGCATGTCTGAGAGAGAGAGAGAGAGAGAGGAAGAAGAGACAGATGGAGACAGGCGGACAGAAAGCGAGAGAGAGAGAGAGAGCAACTGATGCAGGAAGAGAGAAAAATCTGTAAGCATTTCATCAATATTAATTAAAATGTCTGATGCATTCTGTGTCTCATTGGTGCAACCTGTAACCTGTGAAAGAACCAGGGCCCTGCTCTGTGTGTGTGTGTGTGTGTGTGTGCGTGCGCGCGTGTGTGTGTGGGAACATACTGGCGGTGTAGGCAGGTGAGAGAGGAGCTTCTCCTACAGGGGACAGGGGACAGCGCATCTCCTGGATCTGGTCCATACTGAGGGCACAGTTCCTCATGGCGTCTTTATGGTGAACTGTGGACGGACTGGAGTCACACACAAAAACACACACACACACACACACACACACACATTAAAAACACAACATAAACCACTTCGCAATAGACCTGCTATCCTGCATGGTGACACTACGACTAGCACGACACACGTCTAGCTAAACCCGTGCTGCTACACGACTACACGAGCTCGTGACACAGTGAGTGCTCAGATCAGACGCAATGCATGCTGGGACTTGAAGTGCGAAAAGACAACCACTGTGGAGAGAAGAGTGAGAATGAGGGAGAGGTCTACACTAAAACAGACACGCACACACATGCATAATCTCCAACACACACACACACACACACACACACACACACACACACCAGATGCATCCCTGCTCCGTCTTCACTTTGGTGTCTGACACTTGAGAATCTTCCGCTTCGCTCGACTCGCCGTCGCTGATGATGTAAGACGGAGAGTTAGACCTCGTTCACGTCACACCAGCGATGTTTTTAGAATTCCTCTCATAGTAAAATGATTATTTGTACAGATCATTTATGGACAAAATGGGAGGGGCTTTTAAGCACAGCCCAGTGTAACACATCATCATCACCATCATGATTTTTCCTCGCTCACCTGTGTGGGATGATCTTCTCAGCGGTCAGTCCGTCCGTCATGGTGACGCTGCGTCTCTTGATGTGCGCCCCGCGCTGTGTGGACGGTGAATGTGACCCCGATCTCCCGCTCGCCAGGGCAAACGTGGCCTCCAGGTACCTGAGGGGCAGCGTGCGGTTGACGGGGCACAGCAGCTGAGCGCCAGAGCGGTGGCACACGGGCCGGCCGGTGCCAGCGTGGTTCTGGATCAGCGTGGGCAGCGAGTCGAAGGTCTCGTCCTCCAAGAGGAACTGAACCTTGGTCTGTCCGCTCTTCACCAGGACCTTACTGATGCGGCTGTGCACCACTTCCTGCTGCCAGCGACACGTGATGACGTAATCACCCGCGTTGGCCAGGGAGTCTCGCACCAGGAAATCCCCGCTGCGCAGAACCAGTGTCTCCGACACCTGCGGGAAAGTTTTGGATGTGAAATGTTGCACACTGCACCTCACACCTTCAAAGTGACAGATACAGAATTCAGTTTAATTCAATTTTATTTGTATAGCGCTTTTAAGAATTTTTACCAATTGTCCCTGATGAGCAAGCCAAGGGCGACAGCGACAGTAGCAAGGGTTAGATAGAGAAACCACGCCTTCAACCATCGAAGTGAAAGATACAGAACCACGCCTCCTACCTTCAAAGTAACAGATACAGAAGCCACGCCTCCTACCTTAAAGTGACAGATACAGAAGCCACGCCTCCTCCATTTAAACTAATACAGAAGTCACGCCTCCTACCTTCAAAGTAACAGATACAGAAGCCACGCCTTATACTTTAAAGTGACAGTTACAGAAGCCACGCCTCCTACCTTCAAAGTAATAGCTACAGAAGCCACACCTCCAACTTTAAAGTGACAGATACAGAAGCCACGCCTCCTCCATTTAAACTAATACAGAAGCCACGCCTCCTCCCTTTAAACTAATACAGAAGTCACGCCTCCAACTTTAAAGTGACAGATACAGAAGCCACGCCTCCAACTTTAAACTAATACAGAAGCCACGSCTCCTCCCTTTAAACTAATACAGAAGTCACGCCTCCAACTTTAAAGTGACAGATACAGAAGCCACGCCTCCTCCCTTTAAACTAATACAGAAGCCACCCCTTCTACCTTATAGCGACAAATACAGAAGCTCCGCCTCCTACCTTAAAGTGAGGGATATAGGAACCTTGTCTCCTTTTTAAGACTTTATTTTCCCCATAGACATCACTTTGAAGCTGTGTCATAACTACTGGCACCCCTCCCTGACCATCCTAGTGCAGCAGATATAAAGTGTAAACCAGATCTCTCCACCAGAGGGCGCTGTAAGAGCAGCTCTGTTTTACTGCAGCATCATGACCAGATCTGGCTTAAAGAGGAGGATGTGGAAATTCCTGTCCTCCAGCTGGACGAACACCAACACACAGATGGCTGTAGTCACACCACAGACAGCGTAGGCAGCTAGCAGAGTGCTTTATGCTAACTATCACACAAGTGTGCACGCACACACACGCACACACTCAAGCACACACATACACACACTTCTATAATAGCACAGTACACAGTGTTTACCTGTTAGTCTCTAATCCTAATATAGAAACACATAAATGTGAGAGTCCATATAATGTGTTAAGATGTATAATTAGGATATAGTTTGCAAAATAGGATAAATGCTACAATTAATTAATAAAGCATGTGAAAAAGTGAACCATTAGCAACAGTTTAGCCAAAAAATGTAACATTTACAGATTGATCCCTGGTGCAGAGAGCCTATATTGGGTCGGGTCTAAATTGTGGTTCAATAGTTTCTCAGTAATGCAGTTAAGCAGTAGCACAAGCGCTCAGCCTCCAGCTTAGCATCGCAACTCAAAATGAAGTGAAGTCTTAGTTTTCAGCTTATTATTACTTTTTAGCCTTTTAGATAGGACAGAATCTTGAACATGTAAGGGTGAAATATTAATATCATAGACTGTAATAGAATATTCATACAACTTGTGCTGTCAATTACATACAAAAAATAAAGAAGTAATATTCTGTATACACACACACACACACACACACACCTCTTGCGGGATATGGCCATGGTACCAGCCGTGGCTTCTCAGATCACTGCTGCTGAGTTTGAGTTCCTCCTCCAGTTCCTTCCTCAGCTTCTCAGGTGGAGACTCCAACAGGTACTTCTCCTTGGAGAACTAAACACACACACACACACACACACACACACACACACACACACACACACACATATGAAATACTCAATGTTATACTCAATGATACACACAACATATATATTACAAACTGTAAAGTCAAGTTATGTTACGTTGTGTATAACCACAAACACCCTAAGAGCAAAATAAATAATTAATAAAATGAAAAAGTTTACAGACATTGACCATTTGAATAAACAGCTGTAAAATAAATGCAGGGAATATTCCACCCAGAAACCAAGGCGACGTGTGTGTATGTGTGTGTCATGCGTTTTATTTTGAGTACAAAGTACTTTACATTAAAAACAAAAAT
The DNA here is from genome assembly GCA_003987875.1 of Clarias batrachus. NCBI lineage: Eukaryota > Metazoa > Chordata > Actinopteri > Siluriformes > Clariidae > Clarias > Clarias batrachus. The sequence goes on along the minus strand of QMIH01001311.1, from coordinate 51,120 downwards.
GAAATCACCTTAAATCCAACTAATAATTAAAAATAAACAAAATAAAAATGTCTGAATTATTTCAATTATTATGATCATGTTTAAAAATTTACATGTATTGTTGAAAAATAATGATATTAGCTATTTAATGTCTAATACATAAAATACACATGAATTAATTTCCGGATAAAACATTGTTAAAACTGTTGTTAATGAATAATGTCTTGTGCATTTGCATTTAATGGGATGCTGGTATTACACACACACACACACACACACACACACACACACATGCACACTTTATTATTATTATTATTAGTAGTAGTAGTAGTAGTAGTAGGAGGAGGAGGAGTAGATGAAGGACTTTTGTCCTTTTTCTGTTAGAAGACTTAAAGAACTAAAAGTTTGCGCCCCCTTGTTTTTTCTTATTTTCATTCCCTGCCATCCAGCTACAAATCAACAATCCAAAACCAAATATAGAATAAAGACAGAAAATCTTGTTCAGGCTGATCACTCAACTTGAAGATGTTGGAGGTTAATAGACATGTTTTATTTTAATGAAGTAAAATTGTAATATTATTGAAATTATATTATATTTTTAAAAATAAATATGATAAAAAGATATGTTGCTACATTATATAACCATAATATA
>QMIH01001311.1:4571-27071 GCA_003987875.1 Clarias batrachus | reverse complement strand
GCTATTTAAACAGATTGACAGAATGAGAGTGTAAACAGGAAGGAAGACGATCGAACCTATCTCTATAGAGGCCTCCTCCCCACAGCTGCACTCAAACGTCCTCGCCGCTTAAAAACACACTGTGGACTGTTGAGTCATTTTGGCCCCTTGGTTTTTTTGGAACGAGAGAGAGAGAGAGAGAGAGAGGAATAACAAGCCGGATCGATTTATTAGGTTCTGACAAAGCCAAGCATGGGATCAGCACTTACTGAACAAAACCCCTGAGAGACAAAGAGAATGCGAGAGCTTATATAAGAGATGAGGAAATTTCACAGAAAGACGGGATTTTTTCTTATTTTCGTAATTGGTCACATGACCCTTCATGCATGTACCTGAGACACCTGTGCTGATGCTGTAGAACAGGAGGCAGGTGAAACCCAGTTAGAACACCGCAGATATGACTTTAATACCTGATGTATATTGTTTTTAAAGGTCTAATATGGATCATGTGATTGGAGATTGTTTCCACATGGAGGCTGTAGCACAGAAACACTGGCATAAACAAGACCTCTCCAAAAGTTGTAAGGTTTTCAGGGATATTTAAAGACTGTTAGGGATCTGAAAAGGGTTCGACTTCAAACCTGATTCTGATACGCTGATAGCTGCAGGGTTTAACGTCCTGTAGTACCTTCAATGGTTACGAATGAGGCAGGGTGATATAACATGTTATAACTGGTTGAAAAGCACTGAGTGATGAAGCGGAGTTACAGAATCAGACAGAAACGGGTTTTATTCCTCTTTACACCGCAGCTGTTTATAAACTACTATAACTTTCACATGTGTAGTCTCAGTCACTGCTGTGAAACATCGCTGTCACTTTATAGCAGCTATAAACATCCCTTCCTTTCCCTGATTTCTACTTGAATTTAATCTTGATCGGAGTCTTAGTCAATCCAAACTGCTCTGTTTTGATGATGATGAGGAATTTAAAGTGACTGTGTTTAAGGTACTGACACTGGAGACGCCTTGCGCAAAAGTCTCACAAGCGGTTCTGGTTCTATACAGAAGACATCATGCTGACTATCGCTGATGTTTTGTTTTTTATATACGCGTGGTGTTCTGAGTAAACGTGTTGTCGAATGAGCTGTTTGGATGGAAACCATGTTGCTGCTGTTATGGGAAATCAATCAAGACTTTACGACCAATCAGAATCCGGGACTGGAGAGCGAGTGAGCGGGGAGAGCTCCTAATGATCCGTATTGACTTTTTTTAAAAAAAACAATACGCTCGTCCTTGAACGGCTCGGCACGTGGCCTTTCACGAGCGAGCCGTAACGAAACTTATTTGGGCGGTAAGTTGTGCGGCGCACTTCCTGGCACTCAGAAGAACGATCTGGAAAGACGTCAGGATGAGCTGCCGGTGCGGCGTCTACACTACGCTCTGCTCCTGCTGAGACGTGTGTCAGGCTCGGACAGATGTGGGCTCGGTTCACGGCATCTCTGAGATCATTTTCTCCTCCCTGAAAGCTCGAGCATGACCTCCAGCTCGGCGTTTTTTTTGATGCGTTCTCCCTGGACGCGCCCGTAACGAGCCACTACACCACCACAGGATGACAACACACTCCGCTGAGTCCAGCCTGCACACACTCAGCGCTGTGAGATCATCAGCATCAGCATCATTAGAGATGCACGTGAATGTAAGTCATAAACAACACACACACACACACACACACACACACACACACACACACACACACACACACATCTACAGACATGTGCATCAATCCAATGCTGTGAGAATCTGACACACTGAAAATCGTTACAGATGCATTGAACATGCACGATGATGTCATGCGATCCCCATACCTGTCCTCAAACCCCCTCACACACACACACACACACACACACACTCCTGCACCTGCATGAACGATCCCCTGTAGAAGCAGCAGGCGGCCGCAGACAGGGCGCTCCACAGACTGCATCTCTCCGTCATGCTTCCTCTTTGCTTCCTCCTCCTGTCTCCCTCTATCCACTCCTGTTTTTTTCCCGTCTCAGGCTCCACTAGAAGGTCCGGGTCATGCCCCTCTTACACACACTCACACACACACACACACGCATGCATACACACACATATGCACACACTCAGGATCGGTACGAGAGTGTGTGAGCACAGAGCCGGCAAACGGCTGCTACTGCTCTCTCTCTCTCTCTGCCTCTCACTCTATGCTTCAGAGAGCTGGCAGGGATTACCTCATCGCTCTCGGACGAAAGGAGGAGGTGGGGGAGAGAGAGAGAGAGAGAGAGAGAGAGATGGATAGAATGGGGGAGGGAGAGAGGGAGTAAAGCCAAAGAGATGCTTGCAGCCACCGAGACCCCACCCACTCCCTCCTCAGCACCCTCCTCCAGGGTTTTAAACAATACTGAAAAGAGAGAGAGAGAGAGAGAGCGAGAGAGAGAGAGAGAGAGAGAGAGAGAGAATGCCCCTCATGCATTCAGCACCTTCTCAAAGGAATTTTCCCTTTTATTCCTTTTTAAAAGAAAGCAGAGGGTGGGTTTAAGTGGGGGGAGGACAAGGCCAGGCTTTCACACTCTCTCTGAGTTCACAGACACACACACACACACACACACACACACGCACGCACTAGCCTGTCCGTCTGCAGCATGCAGTGCAACGTGTTCTACGTTTGTCTTCCAGGAACAGAACCCAGTTAAGAACACTAGAACACTGCTGCAGCATCGCTCAGGTTCCCATCAGAGCGGAGCACACCTAGTGGCGTGTAAAGGTACTGCATGCGGTCTGTGGCCAAAAAATGCACACTTTTAACAATGCAAAGTCTGCTTGAAATATCCACTCACTCATCAATACCGCTTTATCATGTATGCAGGCTCGCGGTGGGCCTTGAACCTATCCCAGGAGACTTCTCAGGGCACACACACTCATTCAAATGCTACAGGAAATTTGAGAACACCAATTAGTCTAATCTGCAAGTCTTTGGACTGTGGGAGGGAAACAGAGTACCTGGAGGAAACCCACCTAGCATGAGGAGAACATGGAAACCTTCATGCACGCACAGACCCCGAGGCGGGAATCGAACCCGGACCCTGGAGTCGCGAGGTGACAGTACTAACCACTGCGCCACTGCACTGGAGAGGGGATGAGTGTTTACAGCTGCTGTAACGTCAACACTTTGTAAGAATGTACATTTTCCTGCTGTTTGTTTTTCCTTGATTTTTAAAAATCTAAATTTTATACAGCTTACTGCTCACAGCATTTATTCTGTTTGATTCTTTGTTTTTTAGTTTTTTTGTTAGACATCCTCAACGTGGCCAATGCTAACATCTCCCTACCCCCTAAGACTGCCATATAAGGAGTCAAAGACACGCCCTTATTTCCATGTACAGAACTTAAAAAGCCGCTATCATTTCCACATAAGGATTTATCGATATTTACTTTCAGCTTTACATCTTCTATCTTTTTGACCAGAAGGAAGATGACTGTTAGCACGCAGAATAACACGACTGGGCTTTTGTGGCTTTGAGGTTAATCCTGTAAGCATGTGCGTTAAGCGCCAAGTGATAACACACACACACATGTGTCATACATGTGAGTCTGTTGGATCATGAATGATATACACAGTGCCATCTCTCTCTCTCTCTCTCTCTCTCTCGTAACCTTCTCGTACCCTCCTGTCCTACTTCTCAGCGTCTGTTTGTTCTCCTTCTCTCCTCCTTTATCTCCCTCTGTTGCCCCCCCCCCACACCCCCACCCACAACACACACACATCCATATTTCTGCTTGAGCACTGAGATTTCTATCCCAAACCTCTCCTCAACCTTCAATCAATCCCTCTCCCTCTTCTCCTCTCCTCCCCATGTTAAACATTAATTACGCCCCGTGTGTCCTGAAGGCAGAAACGGCAAGTCGAGTGGAGAGCTTGAGGTTGTGAGTGGTCATGGATATCTCCACCCCCCTCCCCACCCCCCCTCTCTGTCTCTCAGTCTGAGTTTGCCTTCAGGCTCGAGCTCCCTCACCTTCCCATTCTTTCAATAACATCCTTCAGCGTCAAGAAGCCTGAAAGGAATTCTGGGTAATGGAGTTTTCCCCTCATGGTGCCGGTCCAGAGTGAGTTCTGATTTCCTCAGTAGGATTCTTCTTGTTTGATCTGATGAAGTCATCTAAACCCGTGACATGTCAGTTTACGGCCCTGATCAATGTGTCTGCCACTGAGGAGGAACAAAACACTGTGTGTACTGCGGCTCGAGGAAAATAATCAACTGCAGTGTGAGAGAGAAGAGCATGCTTTTAATCTATAGAATATTGGTAGTGTGTGTGTGTGTGTGTTTTCCGGACAGTTGCTAGGACATGTGCCAGAGCCATATTAATTTGCTTCACATAACCACCTTCTACATATTCACACCATTACCCACTCATCAACTCCACCCTTCTCTCTCTCTCTCTCTCTCTCTCTCTCTCTGTCTCCGTCCCTCCCTCTCTCTCTCTTCTCAGTGCCAGATCTATTACCCACAATGATCCATCCATTTTCCTCCATCTGACCATAAATCTATCTATACATGCACACTTACACAACAATATCCTGTATGAAGATCTTATTTCGCCGCACTGCTCCCGGATTCAATCACTCTTTCACCTCATTTTGTCATCACATGAATCAATCTCTCTCTCTCTCTCTCTCTCTCTCTCTCTCTCTCTCTCTCTCTTCATCATTCTTCCTCCTTACCAGTCTTGCATCTGTCATGCTTTCCATCACATCTCTACTGTTTGCATTTCCATCTCATTTTCCTTTCTCACACTTTTTCCTCTTCTGACCGACAGACGCTGATGACATCATCACAATGCGCACATTTGGGTCTCCTTTACGGCTCCGGCTCCAAACGAAGTAATTTGTAAATCTAACATTCGGATGACTTAATTCACAGCAGCACTTATGCAGGAGATGAAGCGTTTATGAACATGAGCTTATAACCTGAGCACTGATTAATCAGCTTCTGTCTAGCTGTTAATGAGTTACTGAGATGTAACTGTAAATACAATACAATCTACATACAAATAGGTTAAATCAAAAGGTCAATCAAGCAGGAAATAGCGCCACCTATGCACAGCACATGGTAAGTCTTAATGGCTGAGCTGCGTTACTGGAAGACGTGACCTCTTTCACCACTAAATTCAAACCAGGTAAGCATCTTTCCAGAACTGTTTCATTCTTCAAAAGATTCTTGAACTCATTATTTATTTGAAAAATTACAGGATTCTTTTTTTTGTTGAAATAATTTAGTCCTTTAAAAAAAAAGTTATTTAAAAAATGTTTCAGAACTCTTTGTAGCTCAAAAGTTTAAAGTTTCAGAACTCGTGACTTTACAATTAACTTAGCGTAGCAATAGCTCGGCTTCACCACATCTCCTGGTGCTCCTGGTGAAATATTACGAGGTTCTTCAATTCCTTCAAAAGTTATAAAGACGTGTGGAGGCCTGGAGCCTATCAGCCTACTGCACATGTCTTTGGGCTGTGGGAGAAAACCTGAGTACCCAGGGGAACCCCACAGTGAGAACTTGCAAACTCACACACACACACACACATAGAGGTGCAAGGTGTCAGCGCTAACCGCTAAGCCACTGCATCGTTAGTTTCCCAGGTTTTTAATCAGAAATCTTTAGTTCTTCAAAAATGTCCAGAATTATTTAGTATTTATAAAGGTTTTTGAAATCTATATTTATTTTTTTAAAGATTTCATCAATGTCTATTACAACAAACTCCACCTGAAAAAACAACAACAACAACAACAACAACCTCAAAAGTCTTAAACAAAGACCTCCGAATAAATAAATAAATAAATAAAATCAGCTGAAACTTGACACTGTACCATAAGTCATAGCGGTGGAACCCGCGGCACAGGACTGCTGGCTAATGGATAAAGCACAGCGCCTTCTCCAAAAAGTTCTAGCAAGTTCTAGAAATGCTAATGTTGTTTCTCAGATGCAGCGTCACACAGCGTGTGTTTCAAGCTTCCTGCTGCGCTGCTGCCATTCAGAGAAACTCGGCTCGCTGTACAGCACTCAGGCCGCGTCCTCAACTCGATGTAGAGACATTAAAGTTTTACACAGATGGGAGAGAGAAAGAGAGACGACGAGAGATGGAAGAGGAGAAACGCTGGAGAAGGAGGAACTTTAAATCACAGCACATCAGCGCACAGGAGAAAGAAACCACCCTACATTCCTAAGATGGCTAATCCGTTCCAGCGGACTCACTTGATCTCATTCATCATTAGCAATGCTAGCAACTTTAACTGCTCTGACTACGCGCCTGTAATCATGAACCTTTCATCTAAAATGTCTAAAAGAATAGCACAAGATACACAACGTGTGAGTGTCGTATTTTTGGGTGTGTTAGTTAACGTTCGTGTAAACATCATGATCGCTCCTGATATGATAAACATAAACTATGATAAACTGATCAAATTTCTGATAGAGACGTGATAAACCACACAGTGTGTGCACCATCTAGTGGCCAGACGCTGCATTACAGCTAAACTCACAAGAGGAATTCATTTTCTAAACAGCCCAGGAAATGTCTTAAGACAGCAAAACTAATAAAGTGCACTTCACCAGCAGCCAAAAAGCCTGACATGGATTTTATTACGTTCCTAAAAGCTGCTTTTAAGATAATTATGCTGATAATTTGCTTAATGAAAGAGCTGAATTTAAAAATAAAAGCGTGCAGTGACTTTGGGGAAAAACACTGAGTCAAATGAGGAGTAAAAGACACAAACCTCAATGCACACAAACACACACACACACACACACACACACACACACACGCTTCAGGTTTCTCTCCGGTCTCAGCAGCAACCACACTGATGTGACAACATGTGAAGACGGTGCATGTACATTCTATAGTCTAAATATTATTACACTACTAATGATTCATTCCAGCAAAGTAACCCGAGCGCAGCCTCAGGATAAGACAGGTGACACACACGTGCATGAAAAAACAAACAAGGTATAAACATATTGTACTACATTTAAACAGATAAAACAAACTCACGTATAACTATAATTAAACTTTAAAGCAAAATGACTTGTATTATTGTGAGGCAGGGAGTGTGTGCAGCCTGTGTTTCACCAGACAAGTTATTCAACAATTTTTTGTATTTTATTATGTTTAGAAAAGTGAACTGATAGGAACTGGCTTTTAACATCGTTAATATCAACTAGTGTATAAACTCGAACCTTACTGAAACGTAACACATTCACAGGATCTAAATCTTTGTTGATTTAATAGTAAAAAGACAGACAGACAGACGGACAGACAGACGGACGGACAGACAGACGGACAGACAGATGGACAGACAGACAGACAGACGGACAGACAGACGGACAGACAGATGGACAGACAGACGGACAGACGGACAGACAGACGGACAGACAGATGGACAGACAGACGGACAGACGGACAGACAGACGGACAGATGGGTGTCTCACCTCTACATACTCTCCTTGGTTCTCTGTTGTTCCCTTTTGACTGAAAAGAGAAAAAAGAATAATTTTCAGAATTCTTTCCATTTTTTATTTGTAAACACTAACTGAAGATGTGTCTGTCCATAAACATCTGAAATCGAAAAATGACTAATTATTGTATGTATCTGCTGCTAAATATTGAATGAAGTCACCACGTAATAAACCGTATCAGTATTTGTGATGTGTGTGATCACATGAGCCTTGTGAGTTCTCCTAGTCGTGTGGAAACCTAAACCTGGGCTCGGGGTAGAACCTGATTTTAAACACACAGCATGTAACAAGACTTTCGAGAAAAGCTTAAATAATAAGTTGGCTTTAAGTTAATTAAACTATTAATTAATTAATTAATTAAACTAACTCCAAAATACGGCTCAAATTTTTGTTTTAATATGCAGGAGTTGTCAGGAGTTTAAAGTTCTCAGTTCTCTACTCGGTTTATTCTTAGATCAGATATATTATATAATAATAAATTGTAAACTAAACACTACTAATACTTATTCAAATACTTTAAATAATACATTATGGATTTAGTGCTACTGCACATACTAATACTGATATCTCACTTATAATAGATTGTAGTTTAAATACTACTAATAATACTGTTTCATTTATAATTGGGTGTTCAAGTCAAAGTGGGACTTTTGTTTGTACTTTTGTTTTGGTTAACAGAACACAGTCCTGAGAGTAAACACTTTCTTTACGTCTCTATATAATCCCCTGATACACTAACGCACTTATCCCAGTGTCTCACTAGAGCTCGGACACCATCAAGGGACTTCCTGCTTCATGTCTGAAACGCCGGCCTCCCAGGAACCCCTTTAATGGCCTAAACATGTGGAAATGTCTTGGACTCCCAGCCGAGTTCCTGTAATGTGCGAGTGGTGTGGGCTCCATTTTCAAGGATCAGACGTTCCACTCGCTGAATGTTCATGGGAGCATGGGACTCCGGTGCACCGTTCAGATGTTTCACTGCGGCTGAGAGTCTCATCACCGTACTGAGCTTGAAGTCGCCTGTAAATGTCGATCACTTTTACGCCTTCGTTCACCAGAAATGTCATCACAAGTCCCAGTTTAACTTGAACACCCCTCGAGTTATTATTATTATTATTATTATTATTATTTCTTTCTGCATTGGAAAGGAAAGTGTATTTCAGATGCAACACTTGGTACGGCCCACATACTTTGAAAAGTCAAAGCGGTCTGATTATAAGATAACACCGCAGGTGATTCCCCCAGAGCATCGATGTAAGGAACAGGTCATGATGATGAGCACAGCTCTAGGAAAATGATCGACAACCCGGTGGCGTGATGAAGCCGAGCTATCGCTACCATCTTGATGCCGACCGTCAGAGAACATTAATCAACACCTGGTGACCAATCGGAGTCCAGAATTCATCAGTGTTAAAATGGTTACGTAAGGGTGTTGTGTATCTTTTCCGCTCTGCTCCTGAGTGTGTGTACAGCATTCTTACCCTTCAGACTCTGGACCTGCTTTACTTTCCTCTCCCTTCTCTTGAGCCTTCCTGATGGTGGAAGTGTTGTCCTCCTGCAGGTCTGCGGAGATCTTCACAGCCAGGCTACTCTTCCTGGGCAGGACAGGTTTCTCCGGGAGAGCATCTGCAGGTGGAGGTGGAGGTGGATGTGGATCCGCTGTGGGGTTTTGGGAGTCTGAATCTTTAAGGACCTGTTCTGTGCTCACGGCTTCGGGTTTCTCTCTGGTCTCAGTTTTCTGGGGTTCTGCGGTGTTCTCGTGCAGACTTGAGAGCACTTTGGCGTTGAGAGCACTGAGCAGAGGAGACTCGATGACGTCGTCTGTACATCTCATGCTCTGACTCCGGCTCAAGGTGCTATCCTTGGCCTTGGATTTTACTTTAAGACTCCTCTGATCCTGACTTTTAGACTTGCTGATCTTATCTTTCTTCTTCTGCGGGCGAGGCATGGTGCCCATGTGGGTGTACATATCACTGGAACGGGCGTAGCTTGGACAGCGAGGACGCATGTCCCCATCATCAACGGACCTCTCTTCATCTTTTACCTTCGCTGCGTCTGATTTGCGGCGGAAGGAAAGGTTACTCAGACTCCCAAACCATTTAAAACCTGTTGAAGAGCGGAGAAAGAACATGTTCTTGTCCTTTAAAATTGTAATGGAAAACATCTTTATATATAAATCGTATATTTATCCCTATTTCTGAACTAAAAGACCAGAAAGAAGGCAGAGTTTGTGTGAGTCTACGGCACTCATGAGCTGGAAAAACCCTCTGTGTGCCTCAGTGTGCATCTTCACGCGGCTGCAGCTGCAAATCACAGGTTTATATTAAAACGTTATCATTTCTAAAGCAACAGATCGCTCGCAGGGACGTCTTCTCAGGGACGTCTTCTCAGGGACGTCTTCTCAGGGACAGCTAATAAACCCGATTAAACCTCTATAATTATTGATTCGTGCGGAGACGTTTTGGTAACGTATGGAAGGAGTCTCCAGTTTCGGTGCTTTGTAACACTCAGAGGCAAACCTGTATGTTTTTTGTCATTTTAAACACATTTCATACACATCTCCATAATTATCGTTTGTTTCCATAATGCTGCTTTGCGACAATGACCGTTGTTAACAGCGATAAAGAAATAAAACTGAATTGAATTGAATATCTGATCCTTGGATGTGATGATCAAACACATTTCTTTCCCAAAATAAAGCTCTAAATGATTTGACATACGTTGCGATGTAATAATAATGTATAACATCGGCTGCATAAACTCGACTATTGCCTGATTTATTGTAGAATACAATACTTATATTATATATACTGTGTACTTATACTTTTTAAAAAATGATTCTGCCATTGTGCAGCTTTTTACCTTTTGATATTATATTGATTTTAGTAAGATAAGTTATATACAGTATGTAATGTACTTAACTGTTTAATTAGTTAAACCTAAACACACCGTTTTTTTTTTACCATTATGTATTTTTGCTCAACCTACAGTTTACATTTTACTGGTCTGTACTTTATTTAAATATGTAGATACACAAATAATTATTTACGTTTTATTATTTATAAGATCATCAAAGGATCTATGGGGACTAGATTTACTGAGCACATTTCATACAGTAAAATGATCTATTTTGGTTTATTTAGATAAGATTTCCTGTTAGGTATTTTCTCAGGTTTTTATTTTGTAAAAGGAGGAAATCTTCACCTTATGGATTCCCTGCATGGAATTTCTGGAAGCACAAAATCTACCGTGAGTGGAGACGAGAGCCCTCGCTATTACTCTCATTAACCAGCTTTATCTTTATATTCTGTTAATTCACTTTGCTGATTTGTTCTCTTGTCTGAGCCCCCTGGGGGGTTGGGGGGGGGTTGGGGGGGGGTTTGGGTGGGGGGGTCGTCTTATACGATTACAATATAACAAATACTATATTATTTATTGAACATTTGTCTAGACATTTTTACTATTTTGAATAAAACTTTTTAATTTTAGTGGCAGACAACTGTGCTTAAATAGAATTAGCTGAATAATTCAATTCAATTTTATATTATATTATATTATATTATATTATATTATATTATATTATATTATATTATATTATATTATATTATATTATATTATATTTGGTCAGTTTTTACGACACTGGTGTCTGGAGGTCAAGGCACACACTTAGCTCATCTTGTGAGCTAGCAGGAAAATAAGTAGGCTAGAAATGAGCAAAAGAAGATTGCGAAGATTGAGAAACAGTTGAACGCAGTGAAGATTCTACTGATTGTGACAGTAGCACTGAGTCTGGCCTCTGAAATGCATGCGGTACGATAAGCAGAGTCTTATAGTGTTGTTATACCAGTAACTCTCTCTCTCTCTCTGATATTTACTACAGCACGACCTCAAGTGTGATATTACTGTTTCACAAACACCATTTATTACCAACAGATTATGATTTGTTTCTTTATTTAACCACTTATTTTGCTCCGCCCACACATACATTATATTCTTATAATTCAACTATTTCAAGCTTGATAACGTACTAGTTTCTTGAAATAGAGTTAATAATCATCATCATCATCATCATCATCATCAAATATTATAATTATTTTAATCTTAATAAAATCTACAAGATCAGTTTGGGTTATTACATGAGATTAAATTAAATGAGTGTGTGTATGAAATAAGTAAGTGTGTGTGTGTGTGTGTGTGTAGATAAATCTGGGTTCTTCACTGGGTCACTGAACAAATGCTGTTCCTCGCAGATGTTCCACCTGAACCCGTGTCTCCTTCCTGATCCGCTCTGCTGTACGCTTGTAACGTGTGTAATGAGTCCGTGAGGAAATTCGAATTTGAACTTCTCTAAAGTTTAACATTGATGAGACTCTGCGGCGGCTTCACGTGTGTCCTGAGGTCAAAACACCAGACTTGTGTCATATGGAAGTTCATGTTTGTGTGCTGTCCTGCTGCTTTATCACATGTTACACAGAAACGCGTGATTTCATCATCAGTCTCATTTAATAACTGTTTTATGAATCAGATAATCCCACAGATGAATCATCTCCAGCTCGACTGGGGCACCGCGGCACAGAAACACAACAGCGGTCCAGTTTAAAGCTGCCTGAAGTGATGGAGCTTTGCAAACTGTAAATGTCTGATTCATAAATTCAGATGTTTTCGGTTAAACCTTCAGTAAACACCGTCTGCACTCACAGCAACACGAACACGACAGTAAACAAGCGTCTCTCTCTCGGTGGAGCATCATTTAAGCTTCACAGGAAATCAGAATAAAGTTCACGGGGTTTATTAGTGTACATTTGAAACAGCCGACCACAGAGCGAAAATACACACACACACACACACACACACACACACACACACACGCACAGGTAGTCATAAAATACTCACTCAGTTTGTGCTTCAGCATGTTGTCCGTATGCCAGGGTGTGGATGTTTATTTTCTTTCCTAGAGAGTTCTGAATAACCTGCTTCCTTCTCGAGTGTGTGTGTTTGAGTGTGTGTGTGCGCGTGTGTGTACGTGTGTGTATGTGTGTGTGTGTGTGTGTGGACAGAAGGTCTGGTGCAGTGTACGAAGTGACAGTGTAACACTTCCTGTGTCGTGTTGCACAGATATGAGCCGCCCTGGGGTTTGTGGTCGAGCTCATGTGAACCTCGCGCTCATGTCAGAGGGACGAAAGTGACAGAGTCAGAAATGATTCCGAGCCGCAGTGGTGTTTTCCACTTGTCTCCAACTGTCTCCACTTGTCTCCACCTGTCTCCACATATCTCCACCTTTCTACATCTGTCCCCACTTTTTTCCATCTGTCTCCCCCTGTCCCCACATATCTCCACCTGTCTCCACCTGTCCCCCCCTGTCCCCACATAACTCCACCTGTCTCCACCTGTCCCCCCCGTCCCCACATATCTCCACCTGTCCCCATATTTTCCACTGAATGCTGAATTTCTACATATCTCCACCTATCTCCATCTGTCTCCATCTGTCTCCACATGTCTCCTCATATCTCCTTCTGTCCCCCCCTGTCTCCATCTGTCTCCACATATCTCCTTCTGTCCCCACTTTTCTCCATCTGTCCTCACCTGTCTCCACCTGTCCCCACATATCTCCATATTTTTCCACATACTGTATCTCCACCTGTCTCCATATATCTCCACCTGTCTCCATCTGTCCCCACCTGACTCCACATATCTCCATCTGTCCCCACTTTTCTCCATCTGTCCTCAGCTGTCTCCATCTGTCCCCACCTGACTCCACCTATCTCCATCTCTCCCCACTTTTCTCCATCTGTCCTCACCTGTCTCCACCTGTCCCCACATATCTCCATATTTTTCCACATACTGTATCTCCACCTGTCTCCATCTGTCTCCACCTGTCTCCATCTGTCTAACATTCTGAAGATGTGTGCCAAATAAACATGTCTCTGACTGTGTTTCTGTGACAGAGAACAGGAAGTCGTGTCAGTAATGAGTGTGCATCACTTTATGATTGAAAAAAAAGAAAAAGAAAAAAGAAAAAAAAAAGAAATGGACAAATAATGCATGTCAGACGGTTATAGTGAACAAAGTCAAAATGACATCTGTGCAACAACAACAACAAAAAAACGCACCCCTTTTTCCGATATAAAGATACGGCTGAGCTTCATGCAGCCGCACGCAGTACACTGTGTAACTTTATATCTGCCCTAAACCTCTTTCACATCCTCTATGCAGCTTTTGCATCCTCTAAGCTGTAATGATTTGTTCATATGGAGCATCAACAAACCTTATTGTGATAATAAACGCCTTTATTACTCCTTTTTAAGGTTAAACCTTTTGTAGTGTTTAAAAAATAAATAGGAATAATGCACAGGCTTTACTCGAGACGTTTTGGACGTTTAGCTTCTGTGCATTTGTAATATTCAAGTACTAACTTGTACCGGAAGAGAAGGAGGATTCAAAGAAGTTGCACCTCACTTCCTCTTTATAGATCTGTTCTGACCTGGGTGTGACTTCCTGCAGGAAGCTGTGCATGTGTGTATGTGTGACAGAGAGAGAGAGAACATTTATGCAAAAACACACACACACACACACACACACACACACACACACACACTTCTTAATAAAACTATCTGAGTTTCATCTTCACGCAAAAAAAAGTAACTGCTGATCTTTGATGATTTTTAAGAACTGCTCGGTTCATCGTAATGATATGATGTAACATACAGCACACACATAACAGGCTTTACTGCATTTTATTCCAGTGGTTCCTTTCAGTAACAGATTGAATCCTACAAATAATTATAACGTAACTGTAATTACTTCTACTGTGTATCTAAGCTAAATCCATATCAAAATAATTAAACATTCATGTTTATTAAATATGACTCTGTACGGTACAATAACAGGACAGACAGGATGGTAAACAGCAACACACGATGACGATGAGACAAAAAGGGAAGTAAGGCCATGTGGGATTGTCCGCAGGTAAACAACAAATAAATAACAGTAAGGGTTTGTTCATGTTTATCGAGAAGAGGAAGTTCCACTCGGTCCTAAACCACATCCGAGTCGGGCTACTGAAAACTGGAAGTGGTCTGGTACTGTAAAGATTCTTTTTTTCTCAAGGTGTATGTTTTATTGGCGTTTACTTATAAGTGGAAAAGAGAATTAATTATCAACAACCATAATTAAAACAACCGACAACATTAACAACTTTTATTATATTTTATGATCCTTATGGCAGCCGTGCTTTTATTACCAGACTCCTCCTTCATTTTTGAATAAAAAGCACAGCTTTATAGATCCTGTCGTTAAAGGTGTGTGTGTGTGTGTGTCCATGTGTGTGTGTGTGTGAGGGAGAGAATGGTTACTTTTTCATCATTGTCGTCATCTGTACCGCTTTATCTTGTACACAGGGTCGCGACGGGCCTGGAGCCCATCCCAGGAGAGACTTAGGGTGCCAGACCATCACAGGACACACACACACACACACACACACACACACACACACACACACACACACTATGTGCAATTTGCGAATACCAATTGGTCTAATCTGCAGGTCTTTGGACTGCAAACTCCAAACTCACAGACACGGGAATCGAACCTGGCTGGGAATCGAACCCGGACCCAGGAGATGCTAGGCAACAGTGCTAGCGCTAATCCACCGCGCCGTCCTCCTGATAATATTCGACGGTTCAAATGTCGAGATCCAGAAACTCCGACTTTCACTCTGTCCTCAGACGGATAAATAAAAACTTATTTTTGGGGAAAATCTTGGCCGACTCGTCCTCGCTCATATCAAGGCGATGTACAATATGATGTTATATAACCGTGGGTCAATGCGTACACAGACGTTTTTCTGCGCGTGTACAGTATCCTCCTCCATGCTGGTTTTTACTTAGCAATAGAAGAATGCTGAATATATCTTTCAGATAATAACCCCTGACTCTGGGTGCAGAGTTAAATGTGGATCTTATGCAAATGATAGAAATGGAAATGGAAACTGACTCTAGACAAAAAAAAGTGCCTTGTAAGTGTCAGAAAAAAAGTGTTGTGGTGGCAGATTGAGCTCACGTTGTGCTTGTGGGCTTGTCACCCTTGTACAGTGTCTGAATGTTCAAAACACGCTCACTGTGCGCTGGGTTGCAGGTTAGATCACGAGAGAGAGCGATGATCGATCGGCTGTTATTAGCGTCAACGTGACATAGCAGGAAACCCGGATGTTCCCTAAATTGGAGCAAATTTGAAAAGAATGTAAAACATCTGGGTTTTTTTAGCAGAACCGCGAGTCATGTCAAGGCGAGGTTGCACAAACAGATAACCAGCAGCGCAGAGTATTTTTAGCTGCTGGTTCTCTGTCACGTCACACAGACGCGTGTACACATTCCTCATCTCGGCACCACACAGTCTGGCGTACGGTATATCTGAGGTCATGTCTGTATGGACGTCAAAAGTTCTTATTAATCAGGCCTGAATCTGCTTCAGCTGTCTACAGATACAGTGCGGTGGATCAGTCACACAAACGTCACGCGCTCCGCTGAAGGACATGAAGTACTGTAGGTAGATTGTCTCTGAGGTGCTGGAGGTAAAGGTAAAGCGTCTATGCTTTAATTAACTACGTACCGAGGATATCAGGTACTTAGCGTAGCAAGCACATGGTGGAGGTACAAGCACATGGTGGAGGTACAAGCACATGGTGGAGGTACAAGCACATGGTGCTGTTGATAATCGAGTAGAAATCAAATGAACAAAGCAAGCACGAGAAGTTAAACATGTCCAGACTGATGGAGGACATTAGAAAAGTCCAATTGTGTTTGTTTGATGTTTCCGTTCTATACGTTTCTACGGTTCAAATGTCTCTCTAAATTAATACTAAGGCCGTTCAAGCCAAACCGGGACTGAATGAAGGCATAAAAGCGATTGACGTTTACAGAAGACGTCCAGCTCAGTACGGTGATGAGACTCTCAGTCGCAGTAAAACATCTGAACTTGCGAACGTTTTTAAAGGAGGCCGCACGTCTGTGAACGACGATCCCACCCGAGCTGCCTCCGAGCACCAGGGGAACGCCACATCCTCGAAAAAACAACGGATAATTGGTCGGCAACTTGCGGAAGACACGCATCTGTGTGTGTGTGAACTGTACACACACACACACACTCATTCACCAACACCCCTTACACATTACAGGAGCTCGGCTGGGAGTTATGGCCACGCCCTCCTGTAGAGTCACGACCTCGTTGCAAGACATTTCCACATGTTTGGTCATTAAAGGAGTTCCTGGGAGGCCGGTGTTTCAGACGTGAACCAGACAAGCAGTGCGATCATTTCAAGCGTTCTACCTCGATGGTGTCCGAGCACCATCGGTGATTAGTGCGTTAGTGTATCGAGGGATGATATAGAGACGGTTTACTCTCAGGACGCTGTTCTGTTTTGTTTTTTGCACAAACAAAAGTCATTTCATGACAATGGTGTTGCATGCTCAGGTGACGTCACTCTGTGGTTCATTACTTCCTCCTCAGTGTGGCGGCGCAAATATCAACACTAACGCCTTTTACACGAACACAGTGGAGCGTGAATAACTTACAGTAAATGTGGGGCGTTTAGTGACTGTTCAGTAACTCGTCCATTACAGCTTCACAGTTTCCTCATGCAAGGTCGCGCTTTGTGGATGTGATCATGTGATGTAGAAGCAACCAGTTGGTGGGTTAATTAGATCAGTTTGCTTTAGTGTAACAAAGCAACAGTTCAGACTCATCAGAGATACAGCACCACGTTATTCCTCCTGATAATGAGGTCTATTATAAATAATACAGTATGTTCATGTGTCTTGTTGTCGGGTTGAAACATCACGGTTTAGCTAAAAGTACAGTGAGACAGTGACCACGGTGGCTTAGCGGTGGCACCTCCAGGGTCCGGCTTCTATTCCCATGGGTTCTGGGTTCTCCCCGTGCTTGGTGGGTTTCCTCCACTCTGGGACACAGTTCTACCCCTGGCCTGGTGGAAGAAGGAATGACACTCTTCTAGACGACCACTAGATGGTGCACCAACACTGTCTGCATCATGGAAGCGTCTCTCTCTCAATTCATTACCATTCTGTACATTTCTTATGAATATTATTTATATAAAACCTCCGTAGATGTTTCAGACTGTTACTGTACATCATTCCAACCTCACACGAGCAGGTTTAATCCGGACCAGGAGGTCACGTGATCAAGCGTGTCTGATCTAATCCAACTGATCTGAGCCGGAAACAGTGCGATGTTTGAGTGTGACTCTGATGTGACTGTGATGACACACTCACACACACACACACACACACACACACACACACACGCACACATACAGAGCGCTGCGGTCTGGACGCTGTCATCTCGCTCTGATGTCTTGTCAGAAAAACACTGAGAGGACGAGAACCGAAACCCAGGATCAGTTCTGTCTCTAAAATAACAAGATTCCCGGTGGAGGGGTCGCCCCAGACGTGAGCTCCGCCCGTTGTCCCTGCAGGACTTTCTCTTTATCATGAATGTGTAGTGTAGTTTTAGGAGGTCAATCTGGTCAGAGAAAGACATTGTAGTACGGTTGTGGAATTCTGGACTCGTACAGCTCTACACGAACAGATGGAAGATAACTGATATGGTGAAGTTTCTATAACAAGAGTGAATATTTTTGTAAGGTGAGAAAGGAGTCTCCAGTGTCAGCGCTCTATAACAGTGTTTGGTAAAGCTTTGAAGGACAGAGCTGATAGAAAGACACATACATGTACTGTACATACTTACATACAACTATACAGTGCAGGTACTGAGCAACGAAATGCAGTTATCAGAAATGCAAACAGTGCTGTATGTACATTGTGCAGCTTACACTATAACATGCGGGTTTAATAAGTATATAGAGTCAGCAAAAAAAATCTATACACACTTCAGCAGTTGTTATCTACGCCCTTTTTTACACCTCAAATTGAATTGTGGCAGCAATGTGTAGTTGCTTAATGAGTTTCCTCCCAAGATGTCAGTAGTCGCACCATTGTTAATGCTGTCAGGTGATGATCAAATATATACAGTGGAACTGTCAGGGGTAACCCCTAGAGGGCGCCTAGCGCCCAGAGACTTTGTAGTAGTTCCTATTGAGTTAAACTTCAGTTCCCGTTATGCACCTCGGTCAGGGGACGTGGGCGCCCACCTGAGTCGAGTTGCTCATTTCTTTTATTATAAATAGCTTGTCTTGCATCTGTTCATTTAACCCGTTAATGTCTGTAAGTTTAGTTTTGTCTCCCGTCACTTCTAGACGTGTTTTCGTTTCGTTTTCGTTTAAAGTATCTTTGTTTTGTTGAGTTTCCCTGACCTTTTGTTTCAATAAAAACATCATTCTCCAAACCATCGAGACCTCTGCACCCTAAAACGTGACAGGAACCTTGGATTGCGAGCATAAATTGTTCCGTAAGTGTGATTGTATATCAAGGCACTCACATATCAAAGCAAATTCCCCCATTAGAAATAATGGAAACTCTGATGACTTGTTCCACAACCCGAAAATATTCATATAAAAATTATTAATACAATTCATATATACGTTCTACAGTACTCATATTTCAAGTGCTTGCTTGTTTAACAAGCAAAAATGTATTATAAAATCTTGCTTGCAAAACACTCGCAAACCAAGGTTCCACTGTATGTATGTATATACACCATGGAACCTTATATACTGTACTGTATATATTATATAAGATGGATTGATAGAGTGATCTGTGTTTGTTAGAGTGTTTATAGCTGCCATACCAGAAGTGTGAACAAGAAACTATACACTCATTCGAGCTGCTGATGAGTGATGTATCTGTCACGCTGCCAACCGGAGTGTGAGTTTATACATAATTGATGTTGTGTTTTATACGTTCAGCTCGTCTCGTCTCGTCTCGTCTCGTCTCGGCTCGGCTTGGACGTGACCGAGGTGGAAGATTCGACTGCGACCCTGACGTGATCACAAACTCCCTCCACGTCCACTCAGACACGCAGATATTCAATAGATGTTTCACCGTATCTGAAACAATCACCATCAGAACGCGTGTATGATAATCAGAGACAATATCTCTGATAAGATCAGAGCTGCTGTTCTAGAGAATTAATCAACACCTTCTGACCAATCAGAATGCAGGATTCAGCAGCGTTTTTATGCATACTCATATATGAGTTCGTTTTAAACAGAAGCACAAACAGCAAGCCGTATGTCAGCCACACACCAGATGTGAAACACACACACACACACACACACACACCAGACCCTCAGGCCTTGCAGCTAATCCAACACCAATTAAACACATCCTGGCTTGCTGTAGTGACCGCGCTAATTCCCTCAGCACACAATTAATCCAGCATTAACAAGGTCTGATTAGTGCGGATTGGACAGAGCAGCATGGCTCGATGACTCTGCCAGGGGAGGGAGCGCATACTTTCGTCCATATAGTGTATACGTTAATGACCAGATTATGATTAAACATGATGGAGATGGAGAATGTGTTCGCAAAGTGTTTAAACACACACAGCCGTGTTTGAGCTGCGGCGCGTGTAGAGAGCGGCTCGTGTCGTGAACGCTGATGAGCAGCTGGGTCTGCGTGTGAGACGCGCTCGTCTGGACCGAGAGACACTTGGCCTGCACTCAGACGCCGTAATGAAGGTCTGTGTGGGAGTCGGGCCACGAGTGCTCCATTCAGAAAGTCCTCAGACACAGCGATGATGATGATGATGATGATGATGCAGTGGAGAGGAGTGATTGGTGTATGGAGTGTATCCATGTGTGTGTGTGTGTGTGTGTGTGTGTGTGTGTGGGCACCTGTCTGTCTCTGTGTTATTTCATGAGTATGTTTATTCTGGTGTAGTGCTGAAGATAAAATCAAGATTACAATTAAAGACTAAAACACACACACACACACACACACACACACACACACACACACACACAGAACGCAGATTAAGTATAGTTCTTCTCTTCAAGTGGAAGATTACACACATAGAGCACACACACACACACTCCTCTCACCTTCAGAGCAGCTTTATAAAGACACACAGCACGTTTCTAGAAAACTCTTCAAATAAACTCGCGTATAAAACTCATTTTAAAGTTGCAGTCTGTGATTCTTCATCATCATCGATCTTATTTTCAATAATAATGTTAAAAGAAAAAACACGGAAATTGCTACATTTCTTTTAGGGATGAAAGTCATCAGGAATGAACTGATATGATCTTATTATTTTAATATTTTCGCGATTTTATACATTTATCCCAAAACAACCCGCTAATTATTTGCTCCTAATAATATATATTTTTGTTATATAAATCAGTTTTGGAGCCAGTGTGTTTATACATGAATCGCCACCTAAAATAATTGTGATATCTACCTGATAAAAATTTTTCTGTAGTAATTATATACATTATTCATATACAGGACATGCTAAATTAGCTCCGCCCCTCAGCCATAACAACTGCTCACACCTCCGATTATTTTTCAGGAACCCAATAAGAGTCAAACCACATGTTTTTTTAATTTCCCTGTATTATTTACAACACAGTTATTCACATGTTCACGTTTCTGCTCATTTCATCAGCCGCTGTGTTTTAGATTAATGTTTTTTTTTTATTTTTTATATTATACGAAATGTTATGCTTATCCCGTTCCCATTGATTGCTGAGCCCCCTGTAGTCATCAGTTCAGACAGGGCAAGAGATTAGGAATGTATTCATGCAATTGCAGTTCACCTCTCACACAGCGGAGGGCGCTAAACAATCACACACTGCTGCTTTAATCTGGCATTTTAAGGTCAAATAAAACGATTCTCTGAAAATAATTCTTATATTCGACTTGTGTTTGTTAACTATGCAATTTACACACACACAGTGTATCGTGTTATACAGGGTGCGGCTCTGAACGGTACCTGATTAAAAGGTTGTGGGATCAAATCTTATAGAAATGACAGATAAATTTGGTGTAAAGATCATTCCATTTGCTGTTCAAAATCAAATAATCATAATCACACACACATACTACAGATCAGGGGAATAGAAATGAGATTTAAATTGCAAAATTCTGTAATGTTACTCTAACACACACACACTCTATCTCCACCAAACCCGGAACCCAGACACAGCCCCTGGTGCAATGTGTGCTTATTAATCAGGTGTAATTACACAGGCAGCCACATGATGGTGCTAAACGCCACAGCTCTGTTGCTCTTTCTCGCTTACGTTCCATACAGACCTATAGAGAGGAGCCTGATTTACTTTCTGTCTCATTTTATCTGTGTTTTCTTATTATTTGTCCTCCATATCTGCGCTCTCTCACATTTAATGATGCAGTTCACCTTCTACCTCCCAGTGATACCATCAACCACCGAAATACCAAAGCGTCAGCCCCGGCCCCCTCCAGCCTTCATGGATGTGAAGAGGTTGTTTGTAATACTTTCTTCCTTTTAAAGGAATCTTATGTCACACCGGAGAAAAGAACACTCAGAACTGTCATGGAGCAAATCGTAATGGATCAAGAGTACAGAAGAATGGACAAGAACCATGGTACACATCAGAACAGAACCCAGAGCTGTGCTTTCACAAGACAGAACACTACAGTGATGCTTAAGAGCGCATGCTTTATCAGTGTAGGGTTTTTTCTTTCGGCTATAAGGATTTTTTTTGCTGACCCCCTTTTTATCCTGTAAGCCTTAAGGGTTTTAAAAATCCAAATAAAACCTGAGTAACACGTGCAGAGGTGGACAATCACAGTAACGACAGTCACCTGTCACCTCTCAGTCGATCCAGAACACTCTAGAAACCCTTTAGAAACAGGGTGTGAAGTTCTCCAACATAAGAAGATTTAAACTTAAAAAGTGTGTAACTAACAGATAAAGAAGCCACGCCTTCTTCAATGTGATTGACAGATATAGAGGCCACACCTCCTTCAGTTTAACTGACAGATATAGAGGCCACACCTCCTTCAGTTTAACTGACAGATATAGAGGCCACACCTCCTTC
>QMIH01001310.1:144983-159575 GCA_003987875.1 Clarias batrachus | reverse complement strand
TGATATAAATATAAAATTAAAATATCAGCTTATTATCAGGTAGTAACTCTGGCACCTTACACAAGCATTTAATTAAAATGAATATCTTTGATAAAGTTGCTTAAAATGGCTATGCAGATGATTTATAGAGTAGACAGCACAAGGAGGGAAGTGCACAAGCTCTTAGAAATATGTCTAATTGCTTTTTGACTACAAAAGTCATGCTCAATAATTGTGCAAAGAACAGAAACAAGCTTAGAGGTTGCTTAAAAATAATACAGATCACAGTTTCTCCTTCCATGTAGTTTTGTTATTTACTGTAGTTTCACTGAAAGTCAAAAAAACGCAAGAGTAGGTATTAGAAGACAACAAGACAAAAGTGCCAAGTGCCAGACGCCAGCATTTAGACAAAATATGACACCATATGTGTCAATTTCCCCGATATTGCCAGATATGAGAATTTCTCACAAAGATATGAGAATTTCTCACACAGCTAAATAATACATTTTCCTTTAAAACAGCATATTATTGAACAATAACAGTCAAGTAAGTAAGCTCGATGGTATTTTGCTATACAAAGTACATTACAGGCACATATACACAGGGATGTTGTAAAATATCTAATCCAATCTGTCTAATCTGACCTGCATTTCGTCTGCTATTTTGAACACCATGTCCAGGTTTACACCACTTTCCTTGGCTTCTGGAGCATCACCTGCTTGGCAGTTTGGATTGGTCCAATGGAGATAGCTGACTGAGTAGTCCTGGACAATAAGTGGTAAAATTCGGTGTTACATTTCACATCAATGCTAAAATACCAAGCCTGACAATTTCTTCTAATCAGTACATAAAATAAAAGCATTCGCAGTTCTCACAGTGTAAAATCTCGTGCAATGGACGTAGGAGGGAGCTGGTTGTTGGGAGCATGGCGTCTTTATATCGAAGGACTCTGGGTTATACCACTGATACACTGGAGAAAAAAAACATACAAAAAATAAAGGTTAACAAATCACTCGCTGTTTGGTAAAAAACATTTCAATGATTTATTCTTAATGCTTAATTCAATACATCTTCCAAAGCCCTTCTTTTATTTATTCCTTGCCTACTCTACTAAATGGGATGTTGAAATATAAAGCTTTAAAATGTTTATAATGTGCTATAAATGATAAACAGACATATAAAGAGCTTATGTATAATGTATGGCTTGATCAATAAACTGGTTTGCCAAATTACGATTCTGTTAAATAATTAGTATTATGTAGTATTATTACTACAGAAAGCACAAACATAAAGCACCAATAGCACACTGGTAGGAAAATGCCAAGCGGAGTTGAATTAACAACCTACCGTGTTTTCTACAAGTTCATGTTTGTCACAGCATTATGCAAAATGGGCTGGACTGAATTTAATGAAACTCTGCCAGTTCTTTGGTATTTTTCTGCAGTTAAGTAATTTGCCAGCACCATAAATGAAATGACTATAATGCACCTATAAGGAGCCCAAATCCTCACAAAACAAAAATGAATGTGGGACACAGCATGGATCATTCCAAAAAAGGCAAGTACACTATAAAAAGCGAAGCCTTAAAGATGTATGGACAGATCAATGTATGTTTATCCTTCCTGCAGGATGTTTAAAACCAGTTTGTCTCATGGACAGTTATGTGGAATGCCACTCTGAGATAATACATGGGTTGTTAGGGCAAACATATATGCAGCTGTCTGAAGTGTGGGCATGTATAATACCCAAACTGAGAGTGCAGTTGCGCAAAAATCACCAGTTAACAGCAGTTAGAACCGTTATGAAGACTTTAAAAATAAAAGACTTTACAAAAAGAGTAGCAGATACAGTTCAACATTAATTGTTCAAAAGAAATTATTGCATATTTTGCATGCTTTCAGCGTTGCTTTACACTGTAGAAAGAAATGAAAATCAAACAACAGCCTATGTAAGGGATTGAGGACTTGCTGTTTATGATACCTGCATATGAAACAAACGACATTTTGTATGTGAAATCTAATAGAATTATGTCATCAGTTATCAGATTTTTATATTTGGAACTAAATTTGTATAAAGTGCAGAAAGTGACACTAGTGCATGTAAAACACCACGACTGAAATTATGAAACAGTGGACCGGGCTAATCTACATCAAAATGATGCAAAATTACTGCTTTTGTTACAGAAGTTCCCAACAGGGATGTATAATAGGTTTATAGTAATTAAACTATTATACTATTTATCACCTGGTGTGTATAATCTGTAGTCTGAGCGATGAGATATGACGGCAGTGGAATTCCCAGCAGGCACTGTGTTTTGTGAGCTCTGCTGCATGGACATCGTGCTGAAGGGATATGCCGAAGGTGAGTCCATCGGGATATGGGGGAAATCAACTCCCAGATCACCGTGGCCCATTACAAATGCCTGGGAGGGGTTTGGTGTTCTGTCACACTCCCTCATCTGCTGAGAGCCATTAGTGTAATGGTGGTAAGGAATTTCCTGATGTTCAAGACTGAAAGCTGAACCTAAACAGATAGAGACATGTCTAATAATAATAATAATCATAATAATAATAATAATAATAATAATAATAATAATAAAGCAATAAAGGTATGGATGATATCTGAGGCAACAATGTTTAGATAGCTATCTATCACTGTACAAATATGAAGACTTATTTATCTATTTTCATGACAAATATTTATAGATGCCTAACATTTGTTTCAAGGCAATGCTGGAAACAGCACAATAGATCCAAGATCCAAGATTTACTGACACATGTAGAGCTTGGGTCTTTCGAAGGACTGGGGCTAAAAAAAATAAAAGGTTTTAAGGGAATGAACAGAAAGCAGAGCCAAGGAGTGTGGACATGTTTCCATTAATCTGTGAAATATGTGTGAGGGAAAACTGCATTACTTGCTACCTTAATCAATTTATGAAATGTAATTTTTTATAAAATTTTTCCTACTTGGTCACTCAATTAAAAACAAACAAGCCTTTGATAAAGTATTTTGATAGGTTTTCCAACTGCAAGAACTAGATTAGCTATCTTCTCATGTGGTTGCCAGATAGTGTTCCAGGTCCATGTCTGTGTGTGCATATTTTTTTCTCCATGAGCTCATGGCTTTTATCTGGGTTTTCCAGTTTCCTCCTACCTCCTTCAAAAACTGTGAATATATACATGTACGAATTATTTTGAATTGTCAGGAGGCTTGAATGCATGTGTGTGATGGATGGTGTTCCAATCAGGGCAGAGTTTTCCTGGGATAGGTAAAATCTGACCAAGATAAAGCAGTTCTAGAATATAAATGAATGAACGAATAAATGAATGAATGAAGAAAATGAATGAGTGAATGGATTTTGTTTTGTCCATTGTTTGAATCCAATTGTTTAACACTATACCAACCACTTTTCATCAATCCAGAGTTTTCCTGGGGTGAATTCAGCATGGGATAATGGAAACGCCTTCTTATCATGTCAGGCACTTCCGTGCTCACAGCAAGCCTGGGATATTTGACAGGCCGGAGACGCTTTAAGTTGACCAGAAGATCTGGGTTATCCCGTTTGAAGTTCGGATTGTGAAATCTGTGCATCTGAGCTGTAAAGGCAGCCCTGTCGAACTTCTTCTCGAAGTTATCCAGGCTTCTGCGCACTTTTCTGAAGCCGTACAGATTTAGCTGGCGAATGAAACTGTTAAAGTCTCTGGTATTGAAATAACGGTTTATCTCTCCATCATGAGAAAACAGCACTTCAACTTCGAAGCGTTCCTGGTGGATGATTATTCTTTCCCCTCTGTCGTCCCAGCAGATTGAGTAAAGTTGAGGATCGTTCACCAAATGCCACAACTTGCTGGGGAAGTTGTTGGGGTTGAGTTGGAAGGTGAACCGTGAGTTACTGATTTCCATACCGGCTAAAGGATTCATAACCAACTGGATGTAAACAGACAGGAGCGCAGTGTTAGTTATTTGTCAAATAGAAATTTGTAAACTAACTAGATTGATATTTAGTGATAAATATTTATCAGGGCAGCCAACATATTCCATAATAGCTTCGAAATGTAAATAATCTTTATCAAGAACAAGCAAACAGCGCCAATGTCATTTTCATCTCCATCGTATTTTTTGATAAAGGATTACTACGTACATATATTACCTGTTATGTTGCTTCCTTTCTCCGGGTCAGAGTTCACACCGCATCTCACATTTGCGTCTCTTAAATCTGTTAGAGAACCGTTACGCACGCGCTCGGTTTAAATTCAAAAGTAGACAAGTGGATTAAGGGCGCACGAGCTCGGAACCTATTCCCTACCTATAATTAAAGCGCGCGCGCGCGCACGTGAATTTCTTCTGTCCGCCCGTGAAGCTCCTGTAGCGTAACTGAGTCACAACGTGAGGTCCTGTTACGTAATACAATGTTTTAAAAACAAAAAAACAAAAATAAACGCCACGATTTATATTGTATTTTGAGGTTCTTATCAAACACATTGAATTAATGTCGAACTCTCTAGACTGAAACATAAAAAGCAACTCTGTGTTATCCCATTAGGAAATGAAACTCAAGGTCATAAAAATATGTACAATGTAACAATAAATAAATAAATTCATTAATTAATAAAAATGAAGCCAGGTCTTTTTTTCCACAGAAACAAATAAATAAATAAACAAGAACAGCAGCAGCAACAACAATAATAATTATTAGTTAGTAATAGTCGTAGAATAATTAATTAATCAATCAATAATAATAACTAAGCATAATAATTATTTTAATTACATACTAATTCAATACATGTAATAATAATCATTTCATAATAATAACATTATTATTATTATTATTAGTATTATTATTATTATTATAGCAAAAAATCTGTGATTTGATTTCAATCTGTATTTTTATTGTGTCTTGATTCCCCCATTTCAATATTATGGGCTGTGTGTGTACTGTATATTTGTGTGTGCGTATACACTAAACTGCTGAGGTTCAAACTGAATGAAAATTACTTTCATTTTGGCATGGTTGTTGGTGCCAGACTGGGTGGCGTGAGTATTTCTGAAACTGTTGATCTACTAGGATTTCACTTTTACAGTGAAAAGTCTGAAAAAAAAATCCAATGTTCTCTTGGTGAAAATGTTTTATTGAAGCCAAAGATCAGAATGGCCAGACTGATTTAAGTTGACAGAAACGCAAAGGTAACTCCTATAGCATCTCATTACAACCGAGGTATCCTGATCAGCATCTGTGAACACACAAGACATTGAACCCTGAAACAGATGTGCTACAGCAGCAGAAGTCCCAACCAGGAGCCAATCCTGTCAGCTATGAACAAAAACCTTAGGCTACAATTTGCATGTGCTTACCAACTGGACAATAGAAGATTGAACAAACATTGCCTGGTCTGATGTGTCTCAATTTCTGCCACAAAATGTGTTTGGTAGAGTCTGAATTTGGCATAAAAAACATGATAGCATGGATCCATCCTGCCTTGTTTTTCCGGTTGAGGCTGATGGTGGGGATTTAATATGATGTAGGGGTATTTTCTTACCACACTTTGGGCCCCATGGTACCATTTGAGCTTTTTGTAAATAGCACAGCTTCCCTGAGTATTGTGTCTAACCATGCCATCCCTTTGTAACCAAAGCATAAAGCACAATATCAGAAAGCTAAAATCATCTCAAATTCTTTTCTTGAACATGGCAATGATTTCACTGTACTTACTTTATTGTAATTAAAAGGTCTCCACAGTCTCCTGTTCTCTATCCAAGAGTGTGCCTTTGGGATGTGGTGAAACTGTTATTGATATCATAGATATGCAGCTGACAAATCTGCAGCAACTGAGTGATAAGCTGGGGAACAATAGTCTGCTTGACGGTGGGAGGACCGTGGGAGGAAACCAGAGTAACCATAGGAAACCCACCAAGCACAGGGAGAACATGTAAACTTCATGCACACACAGACAGGAATTGAACCTGGCCGGGAATCAAATCCCGGACCCTGGAGGTGCAAGGTGACTGTACTACACCACCGTGCTGCCTACCTTGCATGCTGTAAAGTGGTATTATTTTTTGTTCAGTCATTCTTCCCAGTAATTACACTGGAGCACACCATGTCACCGAGGTGATAGGTGGGAAATCATCAACGTCCCCCCAAAAATTATTTTGCCATTTTTTCCTGTAGTTATCACGTGCAAATAAAGAGAACCAATGAGGAGAAATTACAGTTTACGGAGTCCGGGTCTCAGGAAGTGAAGGTGTTCTTTATATGTGGGTGAGTCAAAAAATTATCTGCAGATAAATCTGTAAAATGTATTTAAATGAACTTTTAGCAAAGACGATTTTTTTTTTACCATTTTCCTTGCTTTTCAATACACTTTGCACCACCTTTCTTAGGTTATCACAAATATTCAAACGCTTCTGTTTATGCTCTTCCGTGAGTTGTTACGGTACCAGGTACACCCTGAGACCACAAAACCCTGAATCACTGCACGCAACTCTTCTTTCATGCAAATCACATGTGGGCCATCCATTTTTGCCCGCACCACAGTTACAAATGAACTGATGTGACATGTTCACACTTGGGAGACAGTAGACTTGAACAGAAAGCACTGGTAAGACAGTGCGGCCAACAGGAGTTTTAATATAACCGGAGTGCGGATAATTTTTGACTCACCCTCGTCGATTCAATGACTATTTATTTGTGCGTTTTAAAAATCTCCACTCCAGATCAGTAGGTGGCGGTAGCGCACCTAAAGCTGGTTTGCCATTCACAGTGAAACACAGGATAAGGGAAGCCGCCGACGCAGGTTTACTACGTCATCAAAGTCGCTTGAAAAGCAATATTAGACTCTCTAGACTTTATCAAAGAAAAACTGAAACATCGTGTGGAATAAGGTTTATTTATTTAGGTTACATCATGTCTCTGGATACGGTACCGAAGGATCTTCGTCATCTGCGGGCTTGTTTGCTGTGTTCTCTTGTTAAGGTCGGTCTTTCAGTGCCAAAGCAGTATTTACTGCGAGTTAGCTTAGCGGCTAGGTGATAAATTAAAAAAAGCTACGTTTTGCTTATCACGATTTTCCCCCTGTATATGAATGTATTAAATACTTAATTACTATTTTTATCCATTTTAAAACTATATTTACTAATGTTAACGTCCCGCAGCGAGCTTTCCAATAATACCAGCGTTTTCTGGCAATAATTGAATTAACATTAAAGAAACGCTTTCGTTCTCCCCTTTAAAAGCGGCTCCAGAAGTAATGGCACCCCATAAGCAAAAACGAATCATATCTCACGTGTGAAGTGGTAACGTCGTGGAATTTCATTAAAAAATTAAAATCCGAGATGTGTTCATTTATCAATGATATTATTTCTACTTCACTTACTACATTATCTATCCATTTTATAAATAGCTTTTTTTCTTTTTATAAAAAAAAATATAGTAATATTAATTGAACAAATATAAGACATAGAGGTGCCACAGATTGTGGTCTTGAAACTCCAGGGTCAACGGTTCGATTCCCGCTTCAGGTATGTTTGTGGATTTTGCATGTTCTCCCTGTGCCTGGTGGGTTTCCTTCAGGTACTCCGGTTTCCTCCGACAGTCCAAAGACATGCAGTTAACTGCCGTTCAGAAATTGCCCGTAGTGTGTGATTTGCTAAATTGACACCCTGTCCATTTCCTTTATTGGTAACCCTGACAGGATAAGCCATACAAAGAATGAATGAACAAAACATACAACAACATAGTGAGGAAGCTTAAGACAAATGGTAATTTTTCCTAAGGAATGTTACTGACAGTTAAATATTCTAAATGACATTTTATTTGTATAGCACTTTTAACATCACTTTTCGAAATAACAGAAACAAAGAATGAAATGTATTTAAAATAAGACAATGGAATGTTACATTTGTGACCTTTCAAAAAAAATTTAAAAAATTTGTCCACTGCAGATTAGACTAGTAATAAATGACTAAACAAATAAATAAAGCTACACATCAAATAGAGCACTTTTAAAAAGGCAGATCTCAATAACCCCTACACACACCTGTGATCAGCTGTCAGGATCAATCGATTCTGAGTTCTGTGATCAGGCCTTGGTGGAAACACTAGGAGAAAAGGAAGAAAAGAAGAGATGAAGCATGTATACAGTTCAGGTTTTGTGCACTGCAGGTTTTGTTGCATCATCAGTCTTCGATGTCTCACATTGTATCATTGTGTTTATATAAAAAGTTCCTCTGGCAAATTACTAACATAAGAGTACCTCTCTGTGTGTGTCCGCTACCTCCACGGTGCTCAAACACGGGGGCATGTCCAGGGGCATGGTCATAAATCATTGAAAAACAAAGTAAAAATACATGGAGAAAATAACCAGCAAGGGTTTAATTTATCTTGGCAAAAAAAATTTAATCTTCAAAAGGGTTACATCCAATGACTATCGATTAATCAATTATTGAAATGATTCATCAGATTACTAATCACTCAACAGCTCTTATTAATCTCTCAGCTTGAGGTTGTCTCATGCATGTGTTAACTAACAATCAAGATAATGATTAATACATTAAAAATTAAATCATTAAAAAATGTCTTCATGAACTTTGCTGATGAAAGTAAAATCTAAAACCAAGAAAATTTAAAGTGGTTATACTTCCTTTCTTCTTCTACAGACTATTGACCAGTTCGAGTATGACGGCTGTGATAACTGTGAGTCCTACCTGCAGATGAAGGGGAACCGGGAGATGGTTTACGAATGCACAAGCTCCTCCTTTGATGGGTACTGCATTTTTTTTGTTTTGTATCGATTTCTAATGCAGCATAAAAGAAGCTTTGCTTATTGTGTGTGTTTTCCTTACAGCGTTATTGCGATGATGAGTCCTGAAGACAGCTGGGTGGCTAAGTGGCAAAGAATAGGTATATACTATAACTCTGTGTCTCTTCTGTGTGCATAAGGATAACTGCATTTATCTACAATTCTATCCGTTGTTTTCTTTTTTAGGAAATTTCAAGGCAGGTGTCTATGCTGTGACCGTAACTGGAAGATTACCTCCAGGTTGGTAAAGTCTTAGGATTGGATTTAGTCTTAGTAATAGTACTGTAAATTTTAAATTCAAATTTTATTTGTCACATACACTGTCATACACAGTACGATATGGAGTGAAATGCTTATACGACCGCCCGTGACCTTAAATTTTATCTTATTTTTTTATAAGAAATAAGGAAATAAATAGTGAAAGAGAATGAAAATAGAGGAGTTAAACTATAAAACAAGATGCCAGATACAAAAATTTTCAAAAATATATAGGAAATCTAAAAATATCAAATATAACAACTTATAAAAACTTATGTCTGTAAAAATATTGCAGTAGTTTTAACGAAAATGAGATGAGGGGAAGTGTGAAAAAGTCCTCGAAGTGTGCAAATGTGCAGATATGTGCAAATGTGCGTTTGCCATAATTGTCCATTCTGTGTGTGCAAAAAATGCAGAGGTGTTTTAGTCCAGTGTATTGGTTTGATTGAGAGATCGCATCACCTGCGGGAAGAAGCTCCTCCTCAGTCTCTCTATATTGGCCTTGAGGGAGCGGAAGCGCTTTCCAGACCGCAACAGAGAGAACAGTCAATTGCTGGGGTGGCTGAGGTCCTTCATGATCTTCCTGGCCTTGGTCCAGCACCGCTTGCTATAGATCGAGTGCAGGTCAGGGAGCTCAGTTCAGACGATGCGCTCAGCTGATCGCACCACCCTCTGTAGGGCTCGTCTGTCCGGCATGGTGCTATTCCCGACCCAGGTTGCGATGTTTCCCGTCAGGATGTTCTCTATGGTGCAGGAGTAAAAGTTCCTGAGCACCTTAGAGGGCAGTCTAAAGTCTCTCAGATGTCTGAGGTGGTAGAGACGCTGTCGGGCCTTTTTCACCACCGTGTTGACGTGACAGGACCATAACCGGTCCTGCGTGATGTGAACACCGAGGTACTTGAAGCTGTCCATTCTCTCCACTGGGCTCTCGTTGATGAGCTGGTAGTTCCTCTCCTGCTTAGTGCTGAAGTCCACTATCAGCTACTTTGTCTTACTGACATTTAGAAGAAGGTTGATCCTCTGGCACCAGTTCTCCAGGTTTCCAATCTCCTTCAGGTAGGCCGTCTCATCGTTGTCAGAGATCAGGCCCACCAACGACAGTGTCGTCAGCAGACTTAATGATGGTGGTGGAGCTGGTAGTGGCCACACAGTCGTGCGTGTACATAGAGTGCAGAAGGGGGCTCAGAACACAACCCTGTGGGGCTTCACTAGGGATATTAGTAACTAGAGATAATAACTAGGGATGGGAATCACCAGGGCTTATATGATACAATGTTATCACGATACCTAGTTGTGGATTCGACCTTTATTGTAGATCTGTTAGTATCATGATTTTATAAATGTATATTTTATAAAATCTATAAAATAAATAAATCATTAATTTTGTGTTTTAGCAAATTCTGTTACAGTTACAGCAGGTAATTTTGTCCTACCACACAGGATGCTGTGCCTTGCAAATAGTTTAGTGCACACATTTAAATACATACATTTAAAATGCATTAAAATCAATCTATTATGGAGTCAGTGTAGCAATACATGAATTGCCATACAAAACAAAAGCCACACAAAATATTTTTTTTCTCCCTATCTCTAGTAGTTATTGTATTTATATGCTAGCAGTATTGTTCAATGCCTGTATTCCAGTGTCCACCAGGGGGCAGGAGCGAGCCAAAAGCCTGACTGCCTTGTTTTAATATTGCCCTGTTTACGATTAACAATTTAACAAAACTGACTATCCACTATTAAGAAGGCTTGAAATATTCACTCATTATTAGTGCAAATATTCACAAATGCACTCATTATTGAAAAATTATTACAACATTATATTCATATAACAACTAGGGAAGTATATCTTAATATACAAACTAAGTAAGAAAAAAAAAACAATGAAACTGATTTTCCCCCAGTCTCTAATACTTAAGATAAGCAATGCTCTAAATGAGATTAATTTCTAATATCTAGGGGCTTTTTATGCCGAAATGCGTCACACTATTTTAAATGTTTTTATTAGGAGTGGTGCGAGAGCTAAAGAGCAGAGGAGTCATCTACAGGTCCAGAGACACGGCAGTGAAGACATAAAAGTGAGACACTGCACAGTTTTCACATCACGTCAAAGGAAGGATCCTCAGCTAAACCATACACTGTCAATGTTATCATCTGTGTGAAGCAACTGGTGGATTGAATTGGATTCCGGGTTCTGTGCTTACAGCCTAGCTAAAAGTCCATGAGAACATAATTGTTAACGTTTGTATCTGGAATATTATTTTGCTCCATTTCTATCTGGAATCTCTCTCTTTTTTTATATCTTATTTTCTCAATGTATATATCTTGTTTGATTGTAAGAGCACCACAACAGTACAGTTACTTTGTTAGATAATTGGACAATGCTGACTAATTACATTTGAAAAAATAAAACCTTTTTACAAAAAATCTTGATGGATGATCTTGATCTGTTTTGCAAACTGACATGTAAGTAAGATTTGCAAGTCAGTGCAAAGTTTTTTTTTGTTTTGATTAAACCAAGATGTTTGTGTTCTGATTTTACAGATGGTAACAAAAATTATTAACAAGTGTACTGTATGTTGAGATTTTTATTTTACTTGGTCAGGTTTTTGGTGTCAATATTTCTTTCAATTCCTGACGATGGTCTTTAGAGTTGGATTTCTTTCAATAAGAAAATCTTTATTTTAAAAAATAGTTTGTAGGTTAAACTATTGTCATTCGTGGTTTACCAGAAGGTAGAGCACACTATGCTGGACACTGGCCCTCCAGCACTAGATTTGAACAGTCCTGATTTAAAAGGTATAATTTTCAGGCCAGTTTTTGCTGTCGCAAAGAATTCTTCAGTCTTGAGTTAAGATCATTGTAACACTGTGACTAACATTTTAACCACTGCTAAGATGTTCTGAAACCAGTGGCTCCTTTAAATGCATTCATTGGATTTCATGAATGTAATGGACTCAATTTAAGGGAATTACTCTAAAACATAAAATAGTTGAGGGGAAGAAAAAGAATTGTAGTGAAAATATTATTTTATATCTTTAATGAGATTAATAATGTAGGATTATGTTAATTCAGTTATTCTATTATAAATTAATGTGATCCTACATTATTGGTTCATTATTTAATGGTGTAAAATATTTTGTCAATATTGAGATTTTATTCCTTAACTATGCCATGTTTCGGAGTAAATCCATTTACTCCAATTGTGCTACTAGTCAAACAGGGTTATACAATGCCTCATCAATAAATAAAAATAAAATTAAAACAAAATTGCA
The DNA here is from genome assembly GCA_003987875.1 of Clarias batrachus. NCBI lineage: Eukaryota > Metazoa > Chordata > Actinopteri > Siluriformes > Clariidae > Clarias > Clarias batrachus. The sequence continues at coordinate 147,262 of QMIH01001310.1, read as the reverse complement.
CAATGTAAGATTTCATTCAGTCATCTATATCTTTAACTAGTGTGTTGACCAGTTCATATGTAAAAATGATTCTTCATGCTCCCACAACTACACTTTCAGAACTTGACTCTTATAATATGCCTGAAAAACTCCGGAGATGTGATAGTCTGGTCATCCAGTACATTCAGATCATCAGCTGACTTCATTTTATTGCCGCATAACATTGCTGAGCCTAGACCTGAGCAACTGAAGCAAATTCTGATCATTACACTGCCTCTAGGAGGCACTATGCATTATGGGTGCATTGCTTCATAGTCTTCCCTTCTTCCCCTGACACTCCCATCTCTCTGGAATAGGGTCAATCTGGACTCAACATACCACATTAACTTTTTCATTGCTCCAAAGTCCTATCTTTATGCTACCTATCAATTTGAGCATTTTTTTCTGATAAGTCTCACTAACAAGTGGTTTTCTAACGGCCACACAGCTGTTCAGTCGCAATCCTGTGAGTTCTCGTCACATTGTGTGTATGAAAACGTTCTTATTGTCACTATTAAACATAGCTGTGTTTTCTACAGTTGATTTTTTACCATGCATCTTTATCACGTGTTTAAGTCAAGTTTTTTTTTTTTTTTCAGGATAACATTCCTTTCACAAAGTTGAGAGATCAGCACTATCCTTCCTGGTTTTTTAGAATTAGTTGAAGGGTTCTTAACCCGGTTCCAGTTTTCCTAGCTTGACACAGTTTGATAAGTTGACTTTTCTAAAATCGTCACTCTCCTTTTGGCCAGACAGATTATAATCACTCAAACATGAATATAATAAAATTAGATAATAACTGCCTCATGCGTTATAGACCTCTTGGGTATAGCACTAACAATAGCACTAACATAAATAGCACTGACCTGTGAAGTGAATAACATTGATTATCCCCTTATATTGACACCCGTCAATGGACAGGATATATTAGACAGGAAATAAAACACGGAGTTTATGTGCTAAAAGCAGGAAAAATGAGCGAGCATAAGGATCTGAGATACTTTAACACATTGCGATGGCTAAAATGCTGGGTTAGAACATCTTTAAAACAGCAGGGTGAAAACAAAGGCTAGCCTATTTGAGCCAATCCCACACAAGATCTGGTTTGAGGACTTGGCTTGGCTGGACAAGCAAGTCAAATGATCCATGATTGATCCTAATAGCAAGTTTGATTCACACCGATTCATGACTTTTTAATTGGAGATCTATCATATAATCTGACCTGAAGATGCATGCTACTGCACAGGCTTTTATAGAATTTGGCCAAGATTTTATTATTATGATGTTGTATAGTGTACAGTCGTGGCCAAAAGTTTTGAGAATGACACAAATATTAGTTTTCACAAAGTTTGCTACTAAACTGCTTTTAGATCTTTGTTTCAGTTTAGTTATCACTTTTGCCTTATGGCACGGTGCTCCATCGTGCTGGAAAATACATTGTTCTTCACCAAACTGTTGTTGGATTGTTGGAAGAAGTTGCTGTTGGAGGGTGTTTTGGTACCATTCTTTATTCATGGCTGTGTTTTTGGGCAAAATTGTGAGTGAGCCCACTCCCTTGGATGAGAAGCAACCCCACACATGAATGGTCTCAGGATGCTTTACTGTTGGCATGACACAGGACTGATGGTAGCGCTCAGCTTTTCTTCTCCGGACAAGGCTTTCTCCAGATGCCCCAAACAATCATAAAGAGGCTTCATCTGAGAATATGACTTTGCCCCAGTCCTCAGCAGTCCATTCGCCATACTTTTTGCAGAAGATCAATCTGTCCCTGATGTTTTTTTTGGAGAGAAGTGGCTTCTTTGCTGCCCTTCTTGACACCAGGCCATCTTCCAAAAGTCTTCGCCTCACTTTGCGTGCAGATGCGCTCACACCTGCCTGCTGCCATTCCTGAGCAGCTCTGCACTGGTGGCACTCCGATCCCGCAGCTGAATCCTCTTTAGTAGTCGATCCTGGCGCTTGCTGCACTTTCTTGGACGCCCTGAAACCTTTTTAACAAGAATTGAACCTCTTTCCTTGAAGTTCTTGATGATCCTATAAATTGTTGATCTTAGTAGCCACAATATCCTTGCCTGTGAAGCCATTTTTATGCAACGCAATGATGGCTGCATGCGTTTCTTTGCAGGTCACCATGGTTACCAATGATTTCAAGCATCACACTCCTTTTATCATGTCAAGTCTGCCATTCTAACCCAATCAGCCTGACATAATGATCTCCAGCCTTGTGCTCGTCAACATTCTCACCTGAGTTAACAAGACGATTA
>QMIH01001310.1:130558-144938 GCA_003987875.1 Clarias batrachus | reverse complement strand
AACTGGGGGATTAAGTTAATTTTCATTGCAAAGAAGGACTATGCAATTCATCTGATCACTCTTCATAACATTCTGGAGTTTATGCAAATTGCTATTATAAAAACTTAAGCAGCAACTTTTCCAATTTCCAATATTTATGTAATTCTCAAAACTTTTGGCCACGACTGTAGAAAGTGAAAAGATTGATGAAACTGCTGAGGTCTTAAATGGACTAATGATTACCAAGAGGGGGAGCTGTAGCTCTATTGCACTCCATCAAACTAAACTAAAGTCAAAATGGAGGATTTTCAAATTCAGAACATCACTTCTAATTGAGCGTTTACATTTCTTCTTTGGCAGATGAATTAATCTAAAGCGAGTGTGTACACTTTAGCCCAGCCTTATAAAGCTTACAAAACCAAAAGGAGACATCAATACAAGTGCAAATTGTATTATTGACCTTGAGCCACTATCCCTCAATGCACAGCAGGACAAATTTGCAAGAAGTGTGGTAATGCATACATGTTTAGGGTGGGGTGGGGGGTGGGGGGTTAATTAATTCATTTATTTATTTTCCAGTAATCACTTTATTATGCTCAGGGTTGTGGTGGATCAGGAGTTTCTATCCAGAACAAGGTTCATGAGGTGGGGATACACCCTGGATGAGACATCATTACCCTGCAATACCATGCAGAAGACACTCAGTCCCATGATGGCACACAGCTGTTATTTCACAATCATAGCCCTTTATGTGTGACTGGATTAAAAAAAAATCCCACAGCATCTTTACAAAAAAAGGCAGAAGGAGAACATGTACAAGAGTACATTTCATACCCAAAACCACTATGTTCAAAGTTCAAAAAAGGAAAAAAAAAAATAGTACGGTGTTCGTTTTAGAGGGGGTTGCTTTTTTTGTACCTCGCCTCACATATACGCCCATTGCGTTTCGAGGGAAACCACCACAATCCCCCTCACATGACAGCAAAACACTTTCACATTGACTCATAAGAACAATTAAATGAGTAATCATTCTTTTGCATAAAGATCCCAAAGCTTATGGTATGATACTGCCTTGAGTCCTTCATGAAAGAGGGATTAAAAAAGTAGCATCAGAATGAGGCTGTGGCTTCATTGTGATCAACTTACGCAATGTTACACCTTTTATTTCCATCCAGAGTCACGTTTATTTCTCTCCAAGATTCTCTCCAGATTTCATTGGTATTGATGATGGACTGCTGTTTAAAAAACTTCTCCTGCGCATCCCAGAGACTCTCAATGAGGTCAAGATCTGGACTATCTGGTGGCCAACCCATGCTAGAAAATGATGTCTCCTGCTCCATCAACCACTCTTTCACAATTTGAACCTGATGAATTCTGACATCGTCATCTTGGAATATGCTCGAAATCTATTGACCTGGTCATTCAGTATGTTCAGGTCGTCAACTGATCCTCAAGGCACTAGGCATGAGTGGTGCATGATTCACCTGCTTTCTTTCTTTAGCCTAATGCACCCATCACCATGTAACAAGGTTACAGACCACATCAACTTCATCTAATACTGCACCGTCCATTCTTTAGGCTCCCCAGCAAATTGAAGCTTTTCCCCATGTTTAGCCTCACTGATTAATGTTTTTCCTAAGGCTACACAGCTGTTTAGTCCCAATCTCTTGAGTTATCTTCTCATCGTTTTTGTGGAAATGCTCTTTCTTTAACAATTTGATTTTAAGCGTTTGCGTGATCTCTCTTCACACCCATCCAGAACATATTTCGTACTTTGATGATAGTTCACCACTATTCGAGTTTTAATAATGCATTTGACATTTTTTAACCCAATTTTAGTTGTCTTTAGTTACTTAGTACATAGTAGATTTTGGAGCTTACTGTAGTAACTAATAGTTTTTAAAAATTTTTTTTGTAGTTTCCTTAGTTGGTTACCCTTCTGAAACAGAGTAATATCTTTGCCATGCTCAAGGAAGGTCTTCTGACAAAAAAAGGTTGTTAAAGAAATGCATCTGCATCAATTAGGGTTAAATAATTTATTGCATTGTTAATCACTGTTATAATTATCCAAGGAAGACTCTAATCTATTTGCTTAGTTACATCCAGGTGGTTGCTTCTTTTTTTTTTTTTTGTTGACCAGACATTGTATAAGACTGTTGATGTGGATTCTCCTTATTGCATCACTGGTCTCCTAAAGCAGCTCTTCTCAATATTACTCACTCACTCACAATTTTTACTGGTGAAATCTTTAAGTTAGGGACCAGTAAGAAATACTAGTCTAGATCTATGCTTGAGCAAAGTCTTAACTCAAAACGTTTTATTGATTAGGAGAACTTTTTGCTGCATTAATTTCATATTATATAGATTATTGCATCGCATCATATAGTACTTTGAAGTAATTCAGACTTTGTGGTCTCATCTGCACTGCACTGCACATTACACAGATCTAACTTCACTGGCTTCAATATCATTTCTGTTCAATTTATTAAGTCTAATCCATAAAGGTCTAATCCTGCATTATACATGCTGTGACCCAAACATTCTGTAAAAAAAAAAAAAAAAAAGTTACAGTAAAATTCCTAAACTGACAGCAACTGTCTTTGTGGCACTTCTGTACTGTACATGCCAAATACAATAAAGTTTTTATTTATTTATTTTTTTTATTTTTATGAAACCAATCTTATTTACTTGTTCTTTATTTTAGTGTTTGTTCGGGGCAGATTCTCCACTATAGACTTCAGTTGACCCCCAACAAAGGTGGTGTTTGGTTTGGTTCCAAGACATCATGAGGATGAGGCGGAATTGTCAACTTCATGGAAGAAATGTTGTTGGAGATCTCCTGACCTCTTGGCGAAGTTGAAGCTATGTTTAATAGTAAAAGTACAACCATTTCCATTTCCATTTCCACATGCACAATGTGATGAGAACTCACAGGATTGGAATTGAATAGATGTTTGGCCATAAGATAACCACTTGTTAGTGAGACTTACAAAAAAAAAAAAAAAAAACCCCGCTTCAATGGGTTGGACTTTGTGAACAATGGAAAAAGGTCATGTGGTCGAAGAAGGGAAGCGATAGTGCATAGCGCATAGTGCCCGCTGTACAAGCCTCTGGAGGCAGTGTTATGATCTGGGCTTGGTTCAATCAGGCTTGGGAAACGTTACAGTATGTGGCGATAAAATGAAGTTAGCTGATGACCTGATTGTACTGTATGACCAGGTTATCACATCTATGGGGTTTTTCCTACCCGATGGCACAGGCTTATTCCCAGGAGTCAAATTGTGAAAGAGTGGTTCTGGGAGTACGAGCACACACCACTTGGAATCAAAGCTAAAGCTAAGGCAGTCACATTATATACTGTGCAGCTTTTTTGGCCACACTGGATAATTAAATTGCAATCATCTGTAGATTATTCAAAGAGCCTTAAGATCATGATCAAAACTTCAGGGTGACCTACAGTAGGATAGCTCGCTACACTCATAGAGTCTATTAGACAAGCCCCTTGCATTTGTGAAAAAATTTAAGTTAATGAAACTTAAAACCTACCTGGGCTTGGAGAAAAAAAAAACATTAAGAATTTTTTTTTTTTTTAATTAGTTTTTGCAAATAAAAAACAACCTTGAAACATACAGTGAATTCAATTGCTACCCCTTTCACCAAAGATGGAAAACTTTTTTTGGTTAAGGCGAACAAATAACAGCTGTATGCCTTAATGGTCCAGAGGTTACAGTTATCTACAGTATTGCCAATCAAGTACATATTATCAAACGAGAGAAATAATTCTTTCAAATTATTAAAAACTAAGATATATAAACTCATCTGCAGTAAGTGTGTCATATTCAGAGCAATACTTTTCTGAGTAGCCTTGCCCAATTAAAGACATTTAGCAACGTATTAAAGTAAATGATGAAATGAAAAGGAATGTGAGTGTTGAGCTGAACAGAAATTTCATTCCGCTTTCGCTTGTAGTTTGTTCATTCTCATCAGTTATTGTGTCTATGCTATGTATGTCAACCCGATTCTACGTAGCTTTTAGGTGAAAGTAAAGTTTCAAGAAGAATAATGAAGGCATTCATGCATAGCTGTGCTTGTGGGCCAGAAGGTAATTTGGCGGGAAAATGGGGTTGTAAGTTTGTTTGCCTTAGGCTCTGCTGCATGTAACCACAAATACATAATAGATTCTTGGCGCTCAAAAGCTAGTCGTGCACTTCAAAGTGCCTGTGTTTTGCACCCAGACCTGCAAAAAAACACGGCAACCCACGCTGTAGCTCACACACCTCTATGGAGTCAGTCACGATCTCTGAAAGGCCGCATGTATTTCACACGCCTGGCTGACTTATTAGGAAAAGAAAACTTTTTTCTTTTTTTTTTTTGTATTGCATTAACTCACTCTTTATCTGACTAGCTCTTGCCTCACTCACTTCAAGCCTCTAGCCCACCTGCTGTTAGTGAATTCGGATGATGTGAAGCATTACAAGCCAACCGAGGACATTTCTGTTAAAAAACACACACACACACACACACACACACACACACACACACACAAAAAAACAGCATTGTATGTCAAGCATCACTGATAACCAAACGAGCGAGGCTTGTACGCCTGACTGTACAAGCCTGTGTCAGGTGTCTACTTCCTGTTTCTTTCTTAACCAGCAGGGTTTTATTTCTCTGAAAACTAAGCTAGCCTGTCAATGAACCAGACTTTCCTAAGCCATCACTTATTGATTTTACTGTTGAGATATTACTCAAGTGTCTCAGATTTTTCCGTTTTCTTGTGGGTTTTGTGCTTTTGGTGATGATTTTTTTGATTAAGCAACAAACTAACAATGATCTGATACGACGTTCTAAGACAAAAGCTAAAGTCCAGCACCTCTGAAAAAGAGGTACCAACCTGAAGTTATACAATACATACTGTATGTCCTGAAGTCACAAAAGATCACAATACCACCCACGAATCAAAAAATATATACGGTTTGATACCTTTGTTTTCTAGCATGTAAAGTTTTTCTAATTTCTAATTTAGGCTAATATCTAATTTCGTTGATGGAGGCGGGGGTTGGTGTTGGTGGAAACGTTTTTAATGTAATAAAAGTTTGTGTCAGGTTGTGTAACGGTGAAATTATCAACTGTACCACCACCCCAAATCCAGATTTCCATCCGTCCAAAGTGTAAAGATCGCACAGTAACACTATTAAGCGAATATCATCGTCCCCACTGATATTAACCAGACAGCAGTACATAGCAGGTTCCAATATCTCTTAGTGAAAGGGGTCCAAGTTGAACCCAATGACCCAATGGAATGCACCGCTTTATTTAACGCGACAATAATACACTACAACGCTCAGGAGAGACATCACTGTTCTTGTCTTTCACTCCCTCATTCTCTAGGTTCCTCTGGGAACCTATCCCAGGCAGAAGGTGGGACACACCTTGGACGGGGTGCCAGTCCATCACAGGGCAAAGCAAGCCAAGCACGTACTCACTCACACACTACGGGCAATTTGGAAACGCCATTTAACCTACTCTGCATGTCTTTGAACTGTGGGAAGAAACCAGAGAACTCAGACGAAACCCACCAAGCACAGACAGAACATGCAACTCAGACCTGAACCCTCACCCCTGGGGTGTGAGGCCACAGTGCTAACCACTACACCACTGTGCTACCATGACTCTTCTTCTTCTGCAAGAAGTAGTTTTCATTGGAACACCATTAAAAGCAAAAATCTTGCTGTTGGAGTGTAGATTGCTCCCATGGACACATTGCTCCAGAATCTCCCATTGCCGGTCAACACGGCTAAGACCTAGTGACTTGGAAGACAATAACATATGATTTACATCAGTGAGCCATGTGGCCACCTGGAACTGAACCCTGCCACGTACCTATTATGGATAATGTCCGTCCAAGATATTTAAATCCAGATGGATTAATTGAGGGTGCAGACTAGGAATGGCACAGATCGTCCTACATAATGGCTGCCATCAGACTTTATGATCTATTTTGTGGAAGTTGGACACTTTTTATATTCATCTGCACTGTATATAGTCATTCTGTTACGCACAACACCTTCTCGGCAATCTTCATCAAGAGCACTTTTCACCTTTACAATGATGATGTCACTTAAACTATTACTTATTTTTTCTTCTAAAGATATTAGCAGTTTATATACTTTGCAACATCCACGTAAATTGAAATGTATTGTTTTTTTCTTTCAGCAATCATTCAACTGTGGCTTCTTTGCATGCCATGTGGCCAGTGTGTCACTTCTCTGTGGCAGAGAAAATGACTTGAATTTGTCTGATCCTTTCTGTGATATTTATGACAAAAAATGTGGTGTATATATACAATAAGTAAAAATACATTTAGAAATATGTTTTCAATATTATGCACCATATCGGTTTGTTGGATTTGTGAGATATGGTGAAGTCCAACTATTGTATGTCAAACCAGGCCTTTTGATTGTGCGGAATAACATATATAATATGAGAGTGCAAACATCCCAGCATGTCACTAGTAATTGGAAACCATCAATATTTCAAAGTATACTGGCCATGATAAGACTGTCTGCTTCACAACCCGGGAACTCCTTTAACATCCCAAACTTGTTGAAATCACTAGGAAAAAGGTCAGGATTGTATGGGGGATGTAGCGATAATAACTCCCAGCCAAGTTCCTGTAAAGTGCAAGTGATGCGGGAGGCAGTATGAGGTCATGCGGTAATTAACAAAAACAGAAAACCAATTAATTTTTTCATTAAAGAAATGGGCCAAAACTTTCTACCTTGATGGTATCTAAGCACTAGTGAAACCCTCAGATAAGTGCATTTCTGTAGCAGGGGATTATATGGAGAAATGGTGGTTTTTACTGGCATAAATGTGTTCTGTTATTCTGCACAATAAAAAGTCCCGGTTTGACGTTTCAAAGGCTTAACATGGTGCATACAGAAATTATTCTTTTTAAACTCATAAACACAACTATGGTTCAACTATAGTAACTGTACAGTATATCATGACACAAGTCTTCATGATAATATAAGAAAAAAAAGAACACAAACATGAAAAACGATAATGTCTGTATAAGCTCTGTATTGTCAGTCAGTTACAATGCATGTTTACACGCCTTATTATGTTCAAGAAATATAACAAATTCCTATCATCTAGCGGAATTACTTCATATTACCCTAGCTGTCTTTAGAGGTAGCGTGATACATGCAATGTTACTGTACATTCGTGCCACTTTGATGTACCGTGGTATTACAGGACTCATTTTGGTTTCAGTGAAAATATACAGTCCAGTATATTGCAAATTGGCTCATTATAAAATAATCATGGAAATATGGATGATAATATGTGGGAAGTAACGTCTGGAAAAATCATCGAGTGATTTAACTAAAAAAGGATATTTTTTTTTTTTTACAAATGTGCCAAATCTCCTCCGCTATATCCATTAGCTCATTTATCGATCTAGAGTAGAAAGTAAGAGCCGTTAAATCCTTGCCCCTTGAGGAACCATTTTTACTAAGAGTGTAATATTTTAACCATGCTACATGTTTATGTCTTGAGTCATCAGTCTAGTCACAATTTCAGTTTACTGGAAAAATGATTCATTTTAAACAAGTTAGCACACATGCCATTTCAGCTCCACGGCTAGTCACGTAGTCGCAAGCTAATCATATACTGCACATGTCAAAAGGTGGATACACCTTCTCATTCAATGTCTTTTTTATTTTTATTTATTTATTTATTTATTTATTTATTTAATGTAACATTATATTAATGCTGAACATATTGAAAGGATGACAGAACAAACATGGACCTACATAGTCTGTCAGCAAAACATGTATAATAACCCAGAATATATTTCATATTTTCGATTCTTCAAAGTGGCCATCTTTTGGCTTGATTACAGCTTTGTACGCTCTTGGCATTCTCTCAGTCTACCTTGTGAGCTAGTCACCTGGAATGGTGCTCCAACAATCTTGAAGGAATTCTCGGAGGTGGTGAGTACCTGTGCAAGCTTTTCCTTTTTTCTCTGGTCCAGCTCATCCCAAACCATCTCAACTGGATTTAGACCAGGTGATTGTGGAGGCCATGTCAGCACTTCATCACTCTCCTCCTTGGACAAATTGCTCTTACTTAACCTAGAGGTGAGTTTGGGGTCATTGTCCTGATGAAAAACAAATGGCAAACCAGTTTGGATGGCATTGCGCTGCAAAACCCTGTTGCTGAAGCATCCTGGTAAATTGTGCTCTCAATTTTGAATAAGGTACCAGTGTCACCAGTAAAGCACCCCCACCCCACTACCTCACTTCCTCCATGCTTCACAGCGGGAACCGTACATTCAAGACCCATCTGTTCACCATCTCTACATTTAACAAAGACATGTCAGTTAGTATTACAAATCTCAAATTTGGACTCAAAAGACCAAAGGACCATTTTCCACTGATCTAATGTCCATTCTCTGTGTTTCTTGATCTAAGCAAGTTTGTTCGGCTTGTTGTTCTTCTACAGTAACGGTTGCTTCGCCACAATTCGACCATGAAGGCGTGACTCATGCAGTCTCCCCTGAACAGTGGATGTTGACATACTGTATATCTGCCCATTTATATGGGTTCTAATCTGATGTGCTGTGAATCGGTGGTTTCTGAGGCTGGTCATTCTAATAAACTTATCCTCTTGCACCAGAGGTACTGAAGCTCTTGGTATTCCTTTCCTCAGAAAGTCTTCTCATGAGAGTTTTATCATGGCGTTTGATGGTTTTGGCGACTGCACTTTCAAAGTTCTTGAGATTTTCTGAATGATCTTCATTTCTTAAAGTAATGATGGACTGTTTTTTTTTTTCTCTTTATTTAACTGAGTGTTTCTTGCCATAAGTTACAGTTGCCACCAGTGATCCTGACCCCTTTGCACCTGCCTGACTTATCCTGGTGCCCCGCTTCAGGTTGGAAATCTTGTCGCATGCAGGCCCCGTGTGGTCTGCTTGGGATGCATGTGGTGAGTGGGGACAGTTCCACTTTACCATGAAGATGGCCTCGACTGATGCATGCGGCTCCAGTAGTTTAATAGTTCAGGATTGTAATTCCAACAATTTTGTATCTAAGCTTCTAATAACAAAACTGGACCCTATATTAATGTAAACACCTCTCCTGTTATATTGAATTTCCAGCTTTTTAACACACAGAATGACTGAATGGTCACAGTCAAACATGTATAAGGTGAATGTATATTTAGTGCAAAGTGCAAGCAGGGACTCCGACAGGACTAACTATAACAGCATAACTAAAAGGGAGAGTCAGAAGGAAACACAGACATGAGGGCTCCCTGAGATGTAAAGCAACCGATCACCTCACCGTCAACAAACCTGAGTGATCAATGAGAGTGGGGAGGACAGCATCTAAACATACCAGTTCACCAGAATACTCTACGTCCATGAGTCCCCCAGATCTGCTCCTTTACCTAAGGTTAATCTATTTACAAAAATGCTTGGCTAAATAAATAGGTTTTTAGCCTAGACTTAAACACTGAGACTGTGTCTGAGTCCCGAACATTAATAGGAAGACTATTCCATAACTTTGGGGCTTTGTAAGAAAAAGCTCCGCCCCCTGCTGTGGTTTTAATAATACGTGGTACTGACAGGCAGCCTGCATTCTTTGATCGAAGTAGGCGTGGTGGATCGTAAGACACTAACAGTTCACTCAGATACTGTGGCGCGAGACCATTTAATGCTTTAAGTGAAAAGTAGTCAAAAGTAGTATCTTATAATCGATGAGAAATTTCACAGGGAGCCAATGCAGTGTAGATAAGACAGGGGTGATGTGCTCGTATCTTCTGGTTCTAGTGAGGACTCTCGCCGCTGCATTCTGTACTAACTGAAGCTTGTTTATACACCTAGTTGAACAACCCGACAGTAAGGCGTTACAATAGTCCAACCTGAAGGTGATAAAAGCATCAACTAGTTTTCCTGCGACAGTTTTTAGTGACAATATGTTTCTTATCTTGGCAATATTTCTAAGGTGAAAGAAAGCTATCCTGGTRATATKMTCTACATGAGCTTCAAATGAAAGGCTGGAATCTATAATCATGCCACGATTGTGTAAAGCTGCTTTGCGACAATGTCAATTGTTAAAAGCACTATATAAATAAATTGACTTGACTTGACTACAGATCAATCCCTGCTATCTCATCACCCAAATGAGGATCTCAGGGTCTCAGAGAGCGTTTGCTTGCTACTGACGCCCTTGGCTTGCTAGTCAGGGGCAATCTGACCATATTGATTTAGACATTTTTTTTTTTTTACACATTTCATACTCATTTTCCAAATTTTCGATTCTTAAAAGCGTTATAGAAATAAAATGTAACTAAATTGTCTTAGCTCTAATAGGACTTTTGACTCTGTACGCACCCTTTGTCTGATGGTCTAAAGCCAAGAAATGCCTAAAAACAACTCATATTCCATTATATACTGTATACAGTATTCCAATCATTCCCATTGTAATAGATCAAGCACCTAGGCATGCAGACCGCTTCAACTAACATTTGTGAAAGGATGGGTAAAAATCACAGTGTGGGGTCAGTGGATGCTGAGATGCATATAGAGGTCACCAACTTTCTGCAGTCAATAGCTACAGACCATGTTGCTTCAGATTAGCTCAAGAACTGTGCGTAGAGAGCTTCATTGAATGGATTTACATGGCAGAGCGGCTGCATGAAAGTCTTACATTACCAAGTGCAATGCACTGGACCACTGCATCTGATGCACTGCATCACTGGACTCTAGAGCAATGGAGACGTGTTCTCTGGAGTGACAAATCAGGCTTCTCTGTCTGGCAATCAATGGACAAGTTTAGGTTTGGCGGTTGCCAGGAGAATGGTACTTGTCCTTCTGCCTTGTGCCAAGTGTAAAGTTTGGTGGAGTTTGGACAATGATGAGTGAGTTTGATGTGGAAGAACTTGACTGGCCTGCAAAGAGTCCTGACCTCAACCTGATAGAACACCTTTGAGATGAATTAGAGTTGAGAGTGCCAACATCAGTGTCTGACCTCACAAATCCACTTCAGGAAAAATGGTCAAAAAGTCCCATAAAAACCTTGTGGAAAGCCTTCCCAGAAGAGTTGAATTTGTTCTAGCTGTAAAGGGTGGGCCAACATCACATTAGTTCTTTTTGAACGAATCTTTAATGTGACTCAGGAGAACGAGTAGTCTCGGAGAGTGATTTGTTCATTTTTTACTGGGTGTGTATCTAAATACTCCGTAGGTTATGTACAGGAACCAGAACTGAACGGTTCTCAACGAATCTTCAAGTCCGAGTCGTTCGTTCTTTTGTCACATGACTCCCATAGACGCTATGCAGTACAATAGATTCAAAAGAACGAACGTTTCAGACCAGAAGATATGATAGTGAGCTGCTCATTCTGTTTATAATATGTCCTTAGCTGCATTGTAATATTTTCATTATTGGAACTATAGCCAAAATGTGTGTATGTAGACGTGTTGGGGGTCTGTTTATTGAAAATTTAACATTTTATTCTATTTCTGATCAAAAGAACAAAATGAATGACTCAAAAAAAGATTTGTTCATTTTGATGAACAAGATTCAAAGAACCGAGTCACTAAAATGATTAAATCTTCCCATCATCATTACATCATATTACATCCTATGGATTAAGAACTGGATGTTACTTAAGTTCATATGTCTGTGAAGGCAAACAAATACTTTTGACAATATGATATATATAGTGTATATATGCGGAAGGCCCCGCCAGCGCCCAAACACCTCATGACAACAACAATATAAGTAATCAGTAATTAAATTCAAAAAGTGAAACATATTATATAGATTCATTACACACAGACTGATATATGGAGTTTTCATTTGTTTTCATTTTTGATGATTATGGGTTAAAGCTAATGGAAAACTCATATACAGCCGCGTTTAACATCTTTATGCATAATGTAATTACAATTATAGAAAGTTTAGTCTCAATAGTGCCTAAGCTAGCATGCTAATACCGGTCATGTTCTGTCTGCCTTCTCAGTTTAGCCCTAATGCTTCTAAACAGACTCCTCCTAAATGAAAAAGCTAAAAAAAAAAAAACACTTCTCGTTACTGTCTCCCACAGGCCACATGGCTGTAAGGTGCACTGCTATTGGTTGACACCGGAGACTGTTTTGCCCATATTTGGATACGTATGTGCTAAGACCGGCGTGAATGGGGTGATCAGTTTAAAGAAGCGAAGAACAGAGAATGAGGACATTGTCTTGCGTTTCACACGTTCACAGTTGCAGCATGTGCACAACAGCTTGCACGCATACACACACACACACACACACACACACACACACACACACACACACACACACACACAACATACACACAACACACACACACACACATATATATATATATATCTGTACATGTCACAGCAGCATGAAGATTGCAGCTGCCATTTTGGAAATAAGTAAACTTTCATTTGATCTGTATTAATTTGGGTAGAAAACAGAAAATAAAGGACACAAAGCAGAAGAGATGAATCGAGAGGGAGGGGAAGTAGCTGCTGACCCTGATAAGGTCTATCAGTTTAGCCAGAGTGGCCTTTTCGAGTCAGCCAATGAGCTTTGAGGTTGCAAGCCAGGCAAGTGATCATATCCTCTCTGACAGTGTAGCACACACACACACACACACACACACACACACCTACACATAGCGTTTTTTAATCCTTTTCACAGTATTATGTCCCATAAGATTACACTTGTATAACACACACAATGCTGAAGATTTTTATTACACAAACATATTGGGTCATAAATGATGTATCACCGCATCCAACTTCAAAGCATCTGACTCATCAGTGCATCTTCTTGTCCTTTTTAAGGTGCACATTTATATTACCTTTTTTGGTGAAGTGGATTGGTAAAAGGTAGGAAATTCACATCCTAATCGAATGGCGCCTGAAGCTGATCTTTTACAGAAACTGACTCTCGTTATAAAATGGAGCAAAGACTAATCATGCTGCATCAGAGATCATTTCCCTTTCCATGTCGGGCACCTAAGCCGATGTCGCATTAACATAGCGTTGCTCATAATCAACCCGAGGTAGCCCTCTCAACCAAAACGTGGCGGTCATCTGCATATCTGAAAGTGCTGTAGTAGAAAACTTGTAGGTCAGCGGCGTGCAAATGTGTCATAGCGAAACCTAACAGGACGAGACTAAGCGCTCGCAGCAAGATCTCATCTCTCTCACCACACCTTTTTCCACCCGACTTTTGTGCTAAAGCTGTACCACTTCGACCACACTGACACACACCACACACACACACACACACACACACACACACACACACACACACACACACACGAACACACACACCACACAAAAACACACACGTCACACACACACACACACACACACACACACACACACACACACACACATTACACACAGATCACTGCGAGGACCTTTCATTAAATGAATTACTAAAGCAGTTAATCAACACTGTCCTGAACTTAAATTAAACCGCAAACTTTAACCAACCAAAATTACTGTTGGGTGTTTTTCGTTTTTTGCTGCACTTTTTGTTGTTGTTGTTTTTGTTGTTAAAATAATCCAATCTGAGATTTTTTTTTTTTTCTAGTGGGGACCGGTCCTCACAATGTCAAATCAGTCAGATATATCTTTTAATGTATAGATATTTGGTCCCCAGAAAGATATAAAAACATAATCCTAAAATACACACCCTAAAAAAAAAAGAAAAGAAAAAAACTCCCCACCTTAAACCCACACCTTATCAGAGCAGCGTCTCCATGGTTACCGGAGAGTGTTTTCTCATAGGGAAGGGGGAATTGAAACCTTGCCTGGCTTTCTTCCAGATTCAAAGCAAGAGGTTTATAATTAAACATATGGAGATAGAACAGAAAGAACAGTTGACAGATCTGCCTATCAGTTACGATATATATATTTAACATGATTTCTTAAAGGAGCGATTGGGTTTTCACTAGTGTTTTCAACTTTCAAAAGTAGCCTGAGAAGGACTTGTGAGCTTAATAAGTCAGCACTATAGGTGAACATCTACTGTAAATAATGAGAGACAATTAGCTTTTCTTCCGAAATCCAGCAAACGCCACGACTAGCTTTAGTTCTGAACACTGATCCATTACATATATTTTCTCATGTTCTGTTTTTCAGCTTGCAGCAACTAAAAGAACGAAAAGGCTTTCTGTGTGAATTTCCCCGTTGCACTTTTGTGGTTGACCCATCCCCCACTTCCCTCTGCGCTCGCTCTCTCTCTCTCTCTCTCTCTCTCTCTCTCTCTCTCTCTCTCTCTCTCACTCTCTCTCACATGCTGCATCTCAGGGTCGAGGCCTGCTATACTAAGATGAACAAGGAAGATGAGAGAAGCCTCA
>QMIH01001310.1:109643-130517 GCA_003987875.1 Clarias batrachus | reverse complement strand
GCGCTCTCTCTCTCTCTCTCTCTCTCTCTCTCTCTCTCTCTCTCTCTCTCTCTCTCTCTCTCTCTCACATGCTGCATCTCAGGGTCGAGGCCTGCTATACTAAGATGAACAAGGAAGATGAGAGAAGCCTCATCACTCAATGTCTGGAAAAAGTAACAATATTTCAGAACTTATGAACCGCCACCAAACTATAAAAACACTAAGTTAATTTCGCACGATGATTGCAAATATTAAACCAAACAGCATCGCTGAATTTTTTAGCGACAACGCCTTTGAACATCCTCTCATCAATCTGCTGATGGTGATGAGAAACCCAAGAGATGAAATGATGCATTTCCCCCTGCTGACGCATCTGTTGATCCGTCTGATTTATAAATGAACAAGAGGAAAAATGATCATGGTCTACCTAATACGGTTGCTATTCTATCTACTTGTGCCTTATTTGTAACACGGCGAAATATTTTGGCAGATAAGGAACTGTGATATTGGATGTCAGTGCAGCGCCTTGCACAGGAAATCACACAGTCGAGTGCGTCGTTCTGCAGCAGTGTACTTCCTGTGCTAGATCTGATCATAGCTGTGCTCTTTCTCTATATGAGCTTCGCTACTCTAAAAGAACACTGAGTTTATAGACATTCTACATTATATATATAGCCTTGTAGAGGTTATAGAACTTAACGCGAACAATATTTTTTATAGAAGTATGAAGGTTGTTCCCTCGAATGGGTGGGTGACAAACAAAAGAAAAAAGGTGTTTGTTTTTTTATTGTTGTTAGGCCATCACAACAACTTTAATGCACTAT
This sequence comes from Clarias batrachus, assembly GCA_003987875.1. Classification (NCBI taxonomy): domain Eukaryota; kingdom Metazoa; phylum Chordata; class Actinopteri; order Siluriformes; family Clariidae; genus Clarias; species Clarias batrachus. The sequence goes on along the minus strand of QMIH01001310.1, from coordinate 129,714 downwards.
GATATAGATTCTACACATCTCTGAAACTTTTTAAAATATTGATCGCTATTTGGGGTGCTAGTGGGGGATAACGCTATCTCCAAAATCTCCCCAAAGTGCTCATCTGGGTTAAAGTTTGAAGGCCGTGGTGGATAATCCATGTCATTTCATCCCCATTAACCCATTCAATAAGCCTGTGTGCATGTCTGATGGAAATTTCAAAGCTGTATATAGTTAATCAGTGCAAATAACTTTGTAATGAGATGCAGTGATGTTTCCCTCTACTTGCAAAAAATTTCACCTAACACCCACAGCATAACGGATCCCCAATTTTTTTCACCAATTTGTCACCAATCTGTACAGTATACATAGGTTTAAGAGAGAGAGAGAGAGAGAAAAAAAATGTTTGTTACATTGAGTAACTTCCTATCTTCCCATATGGCTTTGTCTAGTCAAACCCTTAAGTCAGAATCTTTTTCCTATGTACTGTATATGTATAGTTACTGTAGTAAGAGATCAGTTATAAATTGTTTTCTGAAGAAAAAAACCCTCAGTTGAACCTCAACCCTTTAGTTACCCCCTATAGTGTGCTTACGTGTGATGTACGTCTGTATGTACGTATGTAACCTTCTTTCGAAAAAATGTGACAGTGTATCCAAAGGAAATCATGTCAGATCTTTTTACACCCTTAATATGATATAGCAACCAACACAATTCAAATAAAAACAAGTAGAAAAACTTTTATAAAAAAGGTATAATATGCCTTAACTAATGCAACTTTCTTACCTACCTACCTTTTTTTAGACCTAGACTCTGATTGCCCACTCAAAAATGTTAGATATTCTTCTAAAGCCATTCACTGACTTCAGTTGACATGGATCAATAATTTGGTTTAGTTTCAACATGAGAAGGTTAACCTTTCAGTCAAGGGCCTGTAGTTGTACTTATTTATTTGTTTATTCTAATGAAATTGTAATTTGGAGTTATCCATGATACGTTTTATCTTGACCAGAGCCCCAATCCAACCTGATGCTCCCATCACCATGTGTCAACTTACCTTTTCGAAACATGTCCAAAAATTGTACACTGGTTTTATTAGACTGTAAAATCTTTGGCCACATGGTATGGAATGATTTTATTTCATGTAAAGACTGAAGGAGTATCAGACACCTTTAATGTTGCTGTAGGTTACTTGACAAGAAGTTTTCTTTAAATTCATAATTTTTAAAGGACTGCATATTTACAGTAAATGGTGCTGCATTTTCTTGTTAATCATGCTATTCCACAGTGTATATCTAATGTTTTGGAAATGCATTTGTAACCCTATCCTGATCATGACCTTTCCACAATGAGATACCATACATGCTTTGTAACCATGACTTCAGCAGGCTGATAAAACCAACATGATGTCAAGAACATCGTACAGAAGAAAAGATTATTTTGGGTTGTTTAGAAACACTTCATTGATAGAAGGTGTGTGGCGACTTCTTTTGAACACAAGTTTAAATGTGATTGGTTAATTTTAAGGCACAATCACATGCTTTATTATAAAAGGGTGTGCATCCTTATGTTAAATTAAAATGTTAAAATGTCCTGTTTTTTTTTTTTTTTTTTTTTAAAGCTAGCTCTAAAAAACAAAGCTTCCATCATGTCCACCCCACACACACATACAAGGGAAAAAAGTGAATTAAATGGAGCTGTCTCAACAATCTCAAGGAAGATAAATATATTGGTGGCTTTTTAGTCTTGATATGATATAGTTTATACGTTCCTATATCAGTGCATTAGGATGCTGCTGCTCTGTACGTCTTTCTGCAGGTGGTTCGAGCATTGTCTAAATTCCCATATACTTCCCACAAACACATCTGCACTGGCTGACTTATCACTTCCCACTGACCATTTAAGAGTCTTACTTCAACATTTCCTCAGTGTTGCAAGTGTTAAGCAATGGCCAGGCAAAGTGAAACAGCATGTAAAGAGAACAGAGAACAAAAGAATTGTGTGCAAAGATAATTGCAGTCTAAGATGGCTGAAAAATGAAAAGCTAGTAACGTTCAGACTTTGAATATTAAAACGTATTATATAGTACATTAACTGTTGGTTGAAAATTATTAAAGATGTGGTTCATGTTGTATGACTGTAATGTGTACATCATATTAATAATAAAAATTATTTTCATTTAAATTATAAAAATAATCTATGGTCTCTGAATCTGAGTGTGCTCATGGAAATAAAAATTGATGTTAGCATTAAATGGGTGTTATAATCATTAAAATGATGCAAAACCAAGTTAAGAATGAAGATCAAGAACTTAGCGTCCATAAGATGGTGGTGCGTTATTTTAATCTAAAATTCACCCAGAATTTTGATACAACGGTTACCGCATTACAAAGCACCATGAAGGACCTTATTAAACTTCCATAGGTATGAATAAGTATAGATATTAGCATTTTGTACACGCAAAGACAAGAAAAAGTGAAAGAAGGAATGAGAAAAGAACGACAGCGAGGCTGTGACTGTTAAACCTCTTCCTGTGTGGTTAAGACACCACGTGGCCAAGAAGTTTAAAAGGAGCGCTTCTCCGCTCACAGGTCCATTCCAACTTGGGTTGAAGATAACGAAGACTCTGGTAAGATCGAGGGACAAGAAGACGCTGAAAAGAAGAAAAGAAAAAAAAGAGAGTCCATTGGGTATTGCTTGTGCAGGTATAGTATATTACTGATTGGGAAAACTTACTTAATTGACTTACTTGGAATTTAGTGCTACATTATAAATATAGGTATTTTTTAATGTATAACAGATTGTGTTCACGTTTATTGCGATATAATTTATATTTTTGTACATAAAGACGAAACTTTAATGAATTGTTCTATGCAAAAAAATATGTATATTTATGCATTCGATATTCATATTAAATGCACATTAATTCTGGCACAGAATCTTAAAATCAAATTGAAATTTATGGAAATAATTTAATTTACTGATAATAATATATTTTTGGTCATATTTACCAATTTGCTAACAATATTTGTAAAATTTTAACATTATCGCCGGCAAATCTTATGTAACCCAAAACTAGAACGCCAGCGACTTCCTGTTAACTCGATGCAGTACATTATGGTTTTTAATTTTGTACCATCTCGATATGTTTCTCCATAACGTAAGAAAAAGTTGCATACTTCCGTCTATGTTGTAAGATCTTAGTGTGCCCTGTAAAAAAATAAATTAATTAACATTCTAAATTTGACATCAGGTTTTGCATTTGCTAGAAACAGCTTACTCATTCTGATAAAGATGGCCGCCATGTACAAAGTTAGCAAAGCGTGAAGTAAAAGAAAGAAGCAACAAGTTGCACTTGTAACCAGACTTTTTTTTATTTGAGAACAGCAAAAATAATTATCATTTTAACATTAAAAATTAATTTGTTGCTTTTAGGTAATGAACCTTATGTTAAAAAGTTTTTTTTTACTTTATGTGGAACTTTATTTTTTTTAAACAGATAAATAATAAACATAAAAGTCCTGAGACATGACAATTTTTTTCTTTTTTTTAAATGTTTGGGAATATTTGTCTGACAAAAGGTAATTTTTCTTCAAGACTAGCAGTTTGGGTGTGGTTTAAGCAGACAGCTGTAAACGAGATGGAAGGCTGTTCGTGTGCGTGTTTGTGTGTGGGGGGAGGGGACTCTTAACCACTAACTCTACAGGTGCAGAGACTTCGCGTGGATGAGCTGAGGACCCCGAGATGGCCGCGCTTGGGAAGTACAGTGCAGTCATCCATAAAGTAGAAAGCACTACTAAACCCCTCGCCACAGTGTAGTGTTTCCTACTTTATGGATGAGTGTACTGTTGGCTACTGGGAGCACGTTCTCACACTTTACTGACTCAACATGGTGGACAGAGAAAAGAGGAACTGGCTTTGTTTCATAAGACTGTGCACAGCTCACTGTGTAATTTATAGGCCACATGAGCTGCTGAACATGAAGGAACAAAGCCAAGCTAGTTGCTGTTAACTTTTTGGATTTGTTCTGGACATTTAAGTGTATTCCATTGTTGAATCTGCTTTCACTTTTCATTAATAAAAGAAAAATATACATATATTATTTGTTGTTTGTTGGATTTTTTTTTACTTTGTCTCCATGCATACACTGTTTTCACAGAAATTATCATAATTATTATTTATATTAAAATAATTTTTTTTACAACTTTTCCACACACACACACACAATCACCACAAAACAAAACTTTTCTGTAAAAATAGATTTTATTTCTGTAAAAAGGTCAGACTAAATGACAATGGCCCCTTCAATGAGCAATAATGATCTTACTAGTCATCACTCAAAAATTTGCTTCACCATGCAAAATAAAAAAAAAGACCAAAGAAAAATGTGGAGAAAAAAAAAAAGACTTATTTACAAGTTTCAAAAAATTGATTACAAAAACCTCAGATTTACAAAACAGGTTCCTGTTCTCTGTATGACACTTACAGTATTTCCGAGAGACTGATGAGAGAATTAAAGCTTCTCGCACTGGTTGAAAATACCATACATTGAAAAGCACAGTCAAAGTGCAAACCATTGACCTGAACACTGTACATCATACACAGACCAAAAGTTCTCAAGATATCAGGGGATATCCTCCAGCTTGGCCTCCGCTGTATCCAGTGAAAAAAAAAGACAAGTCCTACAAATATATTGTAGAAGTAAAGAAATACAAGATTTAATATAATAAATATTTCAATATCGATAAATAAGGCCGTGTCTGGGTGCGACACCTTCATGCATGCAGTCAGTAGAAGTAAAGGAAAAGTAAACATTGTAACAAATAAGACTTTAATTTTTTTTTTTTTCGTAAGGCTAGTACGTTACTGTGGTCTAGCTCTGGGTGCAGACTGGCGGAAAGTAGCTTAGTGTTAACGATAGCGCTGGGATCAAGGTCGTGATAAAGCGTGCGATCTATAGTTGCTGGTTGAAAAGCAAGTTTTAGGATTATAGCGCAACTTCGCGTCCATTGCTTGCCTAAAAACCAGAGTCACTTAAAGGCTACAGGAAGAGAAATAGTTTGATTATACAGAGCTGTTTTTAAATATTAAAGATGAATACAGTCAACATTTAATTAAAACATATATTTTGGTTCAGTACAAATGAATGTGAGCAGAGACCTACTGTACAGTAGTCTACAGAGTATCTGGTGCCAGAACCTCTGCTCTATCATTAACTCCCTACTGTCATAGTAACGCAAGAGCACCAAAAGGTTTGGTAACAGTGTGTCATGCTCTGGTCGGGAACGTCCACTATGTCCTAGAAGCTGAAGCATGCCACGTTAAGCTAGTTTAAATTTCAGCATCAGTTCAATATTATATATGTCACGCTGTATGAAATGATATGAATTCAATCTTAGCTGAAACCTATAATAGACTGTGAAATACCAAGATCCTCTAATAATAGACCTTGTAAAAGAAGCAAAATTACAAGGAAAAGAGACAACATTCCTACATGGACAATACTTCATCAATCCGATTAAAATCATTCCAATTAGAGATTCCAACGGCTAAGGGGTCTGACGTCTGATCAGAAGATTGCAGGTTTGAGGCCTGCTGGGGTTGAGGTTTGGGCAGCGGTGGCTCAATCAGGTTAATGCTCTGGGTGACTGATCACAAGTTTGGGGGTTCACGCAAGATCACTGCAAAGTTGCCACTGTTGAGCCCCTGAGCAAGGAATCTTCTCCAGGAGTGATGGACCCCAGCTTCCTGACCAAAAAAAGCTTTAAGATGCATGAGACAAATAATTGAATATTAAGCTACACTACTGAAATAGAGTAGAACTTTTTAGACACGCGCAAAGTTGTTCTGCCTGCTGAGAAGTGTTTAATTTGTGAGTTATATAAAAGAAGAACTTTCATCCAACTTAAAGGTTATGTTAGGCTTCCTATCTTTTGCTGATAAATTGATAAATCCCACCTTCTGTGCTATGACTGGTTACAAGAATAGCACAATAATTTTGTGATCTCACCTGTGATTAGTTTTATATTTACACATGCTATATGTAATATAGTGTATATAATGGCAAGCCAACCATTGCCCCGGGGACTGGTAATACTGTTATGATTGAGGTATTTACACATTATTAGTTTAATATTAGGGTCCATGTAAACACTTTTTATGAAGTAATTTGAACAGGTCAGTTTTTAAAAAAGAAATTCTTACATTGCGACTATTGTAGTTGTACAGTAGCTGTCTGTGAGTTTTATATAATTCTATGTTGTTTAGATAAACACTACAGCACAGCTCATGTTTTAAGATTCTAATAAAATCACTTCTGTCAGTTTCTGTATTTGGATGCAGTGGTACGAAAGTGGTCACATTATGCCTTCTAAGACTTCGCTTTCATCTCACCACTGCAGTATTCACGACGTGTACTTTTACAGCCCGAGAAAGAAAGATCAGCCGTTAACATCGTGTGACACAGGAAACAAGATCGTCCTATGCTTTATACTTAAAAGCCGGCTAAATGATAACTGCATATTGGACAAGACTTACTCTTTGTATTGTGAATCTGTCTTTACACTCATTTTTTTTAGTTTAGACAAGAAGAATGAAGAAAATCCATGTTACACTGACACACGCACACCTTTTGGTGCTACTTGAGTCACATGAGCAAGGCTAAGACCGGCCAGAGGAAACCTCCAGTACCACCATTTGTCCGTAGGTGCTGAAGGAACTTATATATTTTCAGTACACACAGCAGCTAAGTGATGAGACAGTACAAACACAAAAATGTTACATAACTTCATGCCTAAAAGGTAACTGGATTTAACCTTATTGCCATATAATACACGTTTAGCAATGAGCCAAGCTTAAAGGCTGAAAGTGAAAAAAGAAAAAAAACAACAACACACATCTACCTGATCTAATCTGATCTGATGTTTCATGATTTATCTCAGGGACTGATAAAAATCATTTTACGTCACTATCTGAGCTGTTTCGATTTCCAGACTTGGAAGATGACACAGATAACCTTTTAATATCTTTAGAATATTTTTTTCACTTGTGGTCGCTATCAGGACCTATAGGCATGTCGAGGTAAAACGGATTGCCAGTTATTATACTGTAGATAAGCTAAGTAGCATGTCTTGTTTGAGTCTGGTGTTTAATGATTATGCAATTTGAGGCGTTTTTATGTACAGGTGCACTACAAGGAAAAGTCAATGCAATATGATTCATATTGTGTCTTTGCAATTTGCAAAAGTCATCGCAGGGACACGGTTTATGTGCGTAAATTAACACTTGAATGCCATCCATGGAAGCGTGCTTGAACTTCTTTTTTTTTTTTAACAGTATACATTTTTTTCTTTTAGCTGCCGTTGATCTTTATGCGCATACTAGCAATGTTTACTGCTGACATTTAGTTTTGTACTTCACGCATGATGTACTGTAATTCACACAATTATTCTGCGTAAATCATGACTATTTGGATACATATATTTACGCCACATCTAAATTAGTGCATGTATTTTTGAATCTTAATAACTCTGGGCTGTCCAGTTAAAGCCTGACATCATATTACAAATATCTTATTGTAAAAGCCAACTTTTTTGCGTTCAGACTTTGTTTCCAATTTGACGTCAGAGCTTTCAGGTTATGTTGTGTATATCTCACTTTGATGAAGATGTTTGATGAATGTGTTTTTTTCTCTTTGTAGCAAAGCATCATGGTGGAAAAGTGAGACAAAACAAGTCAGAAAAAAAGCACCAAATGGTCACAGAGCGTGACACCTGTGTCACACCCTAAATCGATCCATGAAATCACGAGTACATGCAGACAACTTAACATCAACATGGAGAAAGTGCAATCAGCGTATTAGTCAACGTAACAGTCTGGGGGTTTTATTCCTTCTTGCTGGAACCCAGCTTCTTGAAGAGCTTCTTCCCTTTAGAGAAGAAGCCTTTTTTCTTTTTGCCAGGTGGAGAGGCATCAGTGACAGCATGGTCCTCTGGCAGATGAACAGCAGGAGGAGGAGGAGGAGGAGGAGGTGGAGGATTGCCTGAGAATGGAGAGGGACCCGACTGGAGTTCAGGCTGCTGGTGTAGAAGGTGGTTCTTGTGTGAATCGGGTTCAGACCGGGTCTCGTCTGGGGGGCTTGCCATTAGGGGTTCCGTCTGCTCTACAGACGCAGCGTGACTCACCTTTTAGGCAAAAACATGCAAGTGTCTGTGAGGGTTTTTTCAATGAAATAGATGACTAAAATGTCTAAGCCACTAGACTAGTATTGCAATGTATTAATGAAGATGTTTCATATTTATTTCAGGAGACAAAGATGAAGGTGGTGATGAAGGAGGTTTTGTAGCTCAGGTCGCTCGCAGCCACACAAATGGAATTGAAGTCAATGATAAAACTAGTTTTTAAGGGCTTTAGATGGTTAAGGAAGAAGCGTGAGGGTCGTCTGTGGGACAGTTGTGTATAAAAAGGAAAACGAAGATGGGGTCAACATGAGACTTACTGTTTACTGTTTAAAGTGCACACCGCGCCTGTGCCTCTGTACATAGACATGCAAGAATAAACACACACAAAAAATGGAAAGACCATTAAGCCATGAACATGCATTAAGAAAGGACAGGAAAAGGTGTGATGTGCGTAAACCGAGAAGTGAATCAATGTTAAGATGGAGAACAGCATGCTGTGGTATAGTTTCCCGTGCTGGGATGTTGTGTAGAGAAAGAAAAAAAAACATTCTGAAGTTACAGAATCACGTGACGCTAGTTGATATGAAGGTCACACTTTTGCACACGCATACAGTCACGTACATTTCGCCAACGAACCGTTTTGATACGCCCCCGCGCGCACGCTTCTACCTGTGAGTCTCGCCGGCTGCTGGCTGTAGTTTGTTCGGGTTCTGCTGACTCATTTCTGTTCTCTGGAAAAGCCTGAAGGAAGTTGGAAGGTACCAAACCTTTCTGTCCATTTAAATCCCCCTGTTGTGGCAAGAACAACAAATGCCATCATTTAGCAAAGTTCAGAAAGTTAGTCTTGAATCTAACATGTACCCATAACATATAATTCTACATATAAACAATAATAAGAATGAGTAGAGAGAAAATGCCTGGTAAACTACTTAAAAAATGCACGTGAACATCTAGTCATCTTTAACTTTCATTAGAACAACAAAAAAAAAAAAAAACGGAAATTATGAATTATGCAAAACAGAAACACCCACATGTTCCCTTTTCATCCTTAACTGCTGGCTAGTTAACCAGAGGTGGTAGTCGTAACGGGCAATTCTAGTTGTAACTCCTAATGTGCACTGTTACAGTATATTCTCAGTCATTTATCAGCGGTCAGACCTAGTCAAATAAAACCCCAGCACGGGTTGTTAGCTTGCACACAATTTTAGCGGCTGACTGTTATCAGGTACTACGATATCCCCTGAAATCAGATATGATCATTGTTACAAAGCCATGGAACATTTTTAGTGTCATCACTAACCATGTATGAATCTCTCCCTCAATCAGAGTAATTCAAGAAAACTGATACAGACGTCTCTGTGGTGAATGGAAAATAGTCAACAAAGCTGACTAATAAACTGACCTACTGTAGATCATCTGAATCAGTAATCCAGGAATTATAACCATTCATAAAGCATAGTTCTGAATTCAGAGCTACTTTTAAAGAAAGAGAGAAAAAATATATAGAAATAGGAACTTATAATGTGTAACATTTTACACCACACTTATAGTATTTAAAACAAAAAATTGACTACTCACAAAAAAGAAGCCATCGTCATCCATGTCTCCAAACACGTAGATGATGTCCCCAGCGTTGAAAGTCAGCTCAGCCTGAGGAAGGCAAGAGAAGGAGCATTTACACGAATCCGTGTGCTAACAATGACACACTGGGTCAAGTTTATCAAAGTGGACATTAGGACCTTTTTATCTTTGCAATTTGGCATTAGTGCTGGGTGATAGAACCTCAAATCAATATCACAATTAATGGAACAGTTTTCTTCAATTATGATTAATGAACTATTACTTTGTTTTTTGCCCTCATTGTTCACTGACAAGGGGAGAAAAAAAAAAAAAAATTCTCAGCTTTAACAGGGATATTTTTTCTAATGAAAGATTAATCCCCCATGTTGCTTCCGGGACGAGGCGGAGTCATGTGACTACACACGCAGTAGTTCAATTCAAATTATTTGTATAGCGCTTTTAACATTGCTCATTGTCACAAAGGAGTTTTAAAGAATTAAAAGAACAAGTAGTATGTTTTTTAGGACACGGTACAGTACAAGAACACATACAGAAGGGAGGGTGTTAACAGATTTGGCATAAAAAAATGACCTGGGTAAGATTACGGCGTTTAGAAATTTTAAATATCGGCTTCAATTCGTTTTCGTTGAACTGCCCAGCCCTATTTGGTATGTATAAAAATCTTGTTAATTGTGTAAATTAATGAGGAGCTGCACTAATGTAATACTTGGCTAATTTGCTCATTTATTTCGATTCTAAATGCTGCAGGTAAAAGCAAACCAATATCAAGAGGTATACACTGTATGAACAAAAATGTACTTGGCCAACCCTGCAATGACATATTATCATAATACACATTATTCAATGTGGAGTCGGCCGTGTTTTGCAATCTTCCACTCATCTTGGATAGCTGTCCGTAAGAGTATTTCTGTGGGAATGCATTCATTCTGTAGAGCATTTATGAGGTCAGGCATTGATGTTGGATGAAAAGGCCTAGCTTGCAATCTCTGTTCCAGTTTATCCCCAAAGGTGTTTGATGGGGTTGAGGTCAGGGGTCTGTGCAGGCCAGTCATGTTCTTCCACACCAATTCACCAAATCATAGTCCTAGCTTTGTGCACTGGGGCATTGTCATGTTGGAATAGAAAAGCGCCTTCCTCAAACTGTTGCCACAGCTTTGGAAGAATAGCATTGTTCAAGATGTCTTAGTTTGCTTATCCATTAAGATTGCCTTTCACTGGGCATAAGGGGTCTGACTGAAACACCTGAATTCGATAATTAACAGGTTAGGCCAATTACAATTACAGAAAATTAGGTACAAGAACAATATATAGGATAAAATCTGATTTATAAGTTCTGTGTGCTATGGCATCTTCTTTTAAAGGCCCCATGTTTTAATATTTCCCTCAAAGGTCCCCTAAAATATGTTCCTTAATGCTCTAGCATGCTACCCCAAACTCCCTTTACTTTATTCCTCCTCAAAACACTTCATTTCAGTGTCTATGCACAGTATATGAGCTGAGACTGAGCCATGCTTCAACCAGAGAATAGAAACCTGAGCAACAAGCTAAGGAAGGGTATCTACTGTACTGCGTGTCACAATATGGGAATTAGCTTGTTTAAGACCTGGCTAATACTATAATGGAAAAAAGGACAAAATCTTTGCTGGTACACACTGGAGACTGAATGTCTAAAAAAAAGTCAAAATGTCTAAAATTACTACTAAGTGGATTTAGCATGACAGATTCCTTTTAATGTTGTGTAGCTTTTTAAGGAGCAAGCAATTTTTTGATAGACAAAATGATTTTGTGTCATTCTTGTTTATAACCGAGTTTTGTCAGTGCTTGAATTTCTTGTAACTGACGCTTTTGAAAGAAAGCTAAATAATTGATCTGATACGTCTAACCAACAGCGAGCTGTACGTATATTCCCTAGTGAGTTTTTTTCTCAAATACAGCAGGTTTCCCCATGACACATGTCATCCTGTTTTGCAACATGGCATTGGGGAGGGTTGACTGGTGTGTGACGGCATGTGACCCTAAAAGACTGAAAGGCCTACAGTGACAGACACACTTAAACACTTAAATAATACAGTTTGACTGGGTAACATTTTCGGCGGAGACGTGACTCAAAATACAGTAACTTCCACGTCTTCAAATGAAAAATTCTGGTTCTTTCAACGGCTAAATGCAAATCAGCTGCCGTACAAACACTTTAAAACAAGCATGTTAGAATAAATGAGGCCTGATGCAAGTATAGATCGAGTGTGAATATGATTTAATCGTACCTCAATGTCAGCATTAGGTGAGCTTTCTCTTGGGTCGTAATCAAAAACGGCCACCATCCTGCGAGGGATAGCGTTTCCCATGCCAGAGGCTGAGTGTTGCGCTTTATCTGCCAAAAACAGCAATGTATATAGGTACCAAAAATATATAAAGTCATATTCAAAAGTTAGTACAACTTCTTTTAATTCTGGCTTTTGTGTAAAAAGATAATAAAAATCATCTGCATCTCAGTATTAGGCAATTACAACCTCAGACGAAAAGCACCACATAAAAAGTTACGTGGTGCTTTTCACTGTGACAGTTTGTAGTTTCACCTTTAGCAAGAAATAACCCACCCCTTCCAAACAAACCGTACTTATTCACTCTTCTTCTAACTGTGCTGTCATGGATGTTAATATTTAACATGCTTCGTGGTCTGCAGGGTCTGTGATGTAGCTCTTGCGGTTTTTTGTTATTTTTCTGACCACTGCAAGGTCTGAGTTTGTTGTGAATGTGCTGGGACGTCCACTCCTGGAAAGATTGGCACCATCTCAAAAATGAAACTCCAAATTGGTTGGAAATGGATTTATAACCCTGTACAGATTATTATTATTATAATCATTGCCCACATGTTTTGTCTTCATCGTTTTAAATAAATAATGGCAGGCTGATTTTTTTTCTTACAATCATTATGTTTTTACGCAAAAAAAACTCCCACAGAATTAACATTTATGGCATTAGGCAGATTCCATTTTCCAGTATAATAATACAAAAAAAATTCTTATTATACTTCTGAGCAGTTAAGGGATAAGGGCCTTGCTCAAGGGCCTAAAAGTGGTAACTTGGTAGTGTTGGGGTTTGAACCGGGGACCTTCCAATGGGTAGTTACTAAGGTTTTGACTGTATCGTCATATTATTTCATACTATCGCTCCAAACTGATATGATAAAAAGCTATTGACTACAATAGTAGTAAACAATTTTTATGGAAATGATGACCGCTGTGATAGACAAACATACAGCGGACACCATTATGGTTATAAAAACACAAAACAAAAGTTCTCAGTTCCAGCTGCAGTGATGGCATGGGACATTTTCCATGAACTGATGGTGTTAAAGGGGAAAACAACAATTAATTTAAAAAAAAGCAAAAACCAGAATAATGCCTAAATCTTTACGTTTGTCAAACCAAATCCAGAATCTATGAATAAGCAAATTAACTCTGCCTGCAATTTACAGACAAACCGACTTCTTGGTAAACCAGCTTTACATGCTGTAGGTGGAATTTATACTCTCATATTGGGATTTAATTGGCTTTTACATTTTATCATGTAACAGCACTCATTTATCAACAAGAGAGTAAAAATGCAGAAAAACAACATTGCACCTTTTGCTCAAAAGTGGAACTGAGAATTGATGTTAATTCAATTCATAAATCATGCCTGGAACAATGGTCAGCATGCCAATTCCTGCATCTGTGCACCATGCAAAGCTTAAATCAGTAATGTAGCAGAACAAAGATGAGGTAAACCGTGCATATACAGTATACAGACACTCATGCAATTACATGAAAATCATGCAATCAGCGGGTCACACGATTACTTCAAAAGAGAGATTAATGAAATGTCCTCCCCTATCCTGCTGAGAAAAACAGAAACAAAAGAAAACTTGAGACAGATTGCGACAGCACACCTTGGTTGGAGGACTCAGTGATGGAAACGTCCTCCAAAACGCCCGCAGATTCCACTGAGGAAGAGGAAGAAATGAAGGATTAGAGTTAATCTTCTGGAGCTGTCATTATTTTAAATCAAGCAAAAAGTGGGTTAGGACAGGGTGAACAAATCCACCTCAAATGGAACTAAAATGTAAAAAATGATTAGTAAAGCACAGGAGCGTGTACACACGCACACACGCACACACACACACACACGCACACACACACACACACACACGCACATACACGCACACATGCACAATGATACATGCAGCACTGGAACAGGCTGATGGTGGATTCAGTAATCAATCATGGCTATGAAATGTGATAACAGTTATATTCAAAATATAAATCTTTAACCCTTTCTTGCTTAGAATATGCAGAATTTTTGGCACCCTTCATGAACATGGGACAACCTGAACATAACAATTTTTTTTTCCATTTTAAATTTCTTTTTCAAATTTTTTTTTTAATGCTTGTTTCAAAATTATTGGCACCCCCAGTTGCCAGTAATTTTAGTGCGGTCATGGATTTCAAGCTGATTAACGATGGATGAATGAATGCCTTTTTTTTTTTTTTTAGACCAAGAAACACTTGTTTAAAACGTTCTTATGGGAACGTCAAATACATTTGACTCATGTGTTGAGTTCATTTTATAGATTAAATAATTTTGCCAGTATTATTAAATGATGATAATAACTCTTCACTGATTTTTATTTATACCTACAGTAGCAATGCAAAATTTTCGATTCCCATTGGTCAGATGGTGTTTAATGAAAGGTCCTACTTTATATACGTAAATGTGATTGTTCTATAGCAACAACTAATGCACAGATTCTTCTATAGTGGATGTACCCCATTTATTTATTTAAAAAAAAAAAGAAAAAAGATTTTGACTCTTGACATTTTCTGGGAAGATTGTAACAGCTGGAAGGAGTCGCCAGTGTCAAACCTTTATCACAGAATTGTTTCCACAAATATTCAACATTAAATGTAAATATAATTGGATAAAAACATGACTTGTCATTTTTAATTAATAAAAAAGTATAATTGTTGGCGATATGTAACAAACTGAATATTTAGATAATAAAAGATCACTGTATATAGTGTCTCATTATTCGATAAATGTTCACTCCCAGGCTTTTTTGTAAAAATGTCATTAGTAAGTTATATCAGAGGACAGGATTACCATTGGGTTAGAATTGGCATTCAGTTTCTTTATAAAATAGGAATAAATAAATAAATAAATAAATAAATAAATGAGATGGTTAGAACAAAAGATGGAAAGGGGGGCAACGAAGAGACACGAGACACACCTTTCTTGGAGCGCCTAGGTTTGGGTGGTGGAGCCGGACGGTGCGGAAGCTGAGCGAGTGAGCGTGTGCCTTGATGGAGGTCAAACAGGAAAATGTGGTTTGAAAATGAAACCAGACAACAAGCAGACAGAAAACGAGCATGAAGCCTGGTATAAAGCAGGAAAAAACAACAATAACACCACCAAAAACAAAAGTCGTGTGAGGACGTGGACTGAATAGAGCAGCAGCAGCCAACCAGCACAGTCAGCTACTGTGAGCTGGAAAGAGTTAACCAACTGCTGACAGAGAGCATTCTGGGAAATGGGACCTCAGCTGATGTAGGTTAACTGTAGCACGGCTCCTTTTCCCGGGTCACTGCTGAAACGCCATGATTCAACCATGATGACATAGCAGCAACATCAACATAATCAACAACAACAACAACAACACAATTCCTACTGAAGTGTCGTTTTTGGCACTTCTTTGCACTGTTGTGAATGAGAAACACAAATGTGGTCATGAATGTTTCAGAAAGAAAAGCACACACATAATAATGCCAAAGCCATGACATGGTGCATAAATAGACCTAAAACATCAGACATCCACTCTCTTATCTTTGGAAGCCGAGATGACTGGCATCCTCTGTTACAGAAATTTGGATGTTTAAATCATGTGAATATTATTGTATTATATACAGTACCAGTCGCAAGTTTGGATTTATTTTCTGCATTCTAGAACAAAACTACAACAACAACAGTCAGTTTTTATTTAAAGACATGAAGGTCAGCTGTTCTGGAATAGTTCTTGCAAAAACAGTGCATTTGTCAAGTGCATTTGCAAAACCCATCAAGCACCATGATGAAACTGTCTCTCATGAAGACCGTCCCAGGAAAGCAAGACCAAAACTTACCTCTGCTGCAGAGGAGACGTTCATTTAGAGGTACCAGCCTCAGAAATTACAAACTAACAAACAGCACCTCAGATTAGAGCTTTACAGATGATAAGTAGCAGATGGATCGCAATATTAACTGTTCAAAGGAGATTATTGCATATTTTGGACGCCTTCAGCGTTGTTTTACAATGTAGACAGAAATTAAAATCAGGAAAGACCATGGAATTAGTCCAGTGTCCAAACTGATTGGTACTGTATATGGATTAAGAATTTACTGTGTTCAAGGAAGAGGATTAGAGCCATCATAAAAAGTAAAAATTCTGAGTTCATTCTAGTTCATTCAATTCTTTCTACAATTCTAGACTTTTCATTCCTCAGAATTATGACTTTCTAGACTTGGACGGTCTAATCACTTTAAACTAAAGGCTAAATTCTCAGGAACAGAGTCTGAGACGGTTTTCTCAGAATTCTGACATTTTTCTCAGAAAAGATTTGACTCTAATCGCAGTTTAATCACTTTGAACTAAACTTAGAATTCAGAGGAAAAAGTCAGAATTCAGAGTCTCTGAGAAGTCACAACACAAATATATATCTGATGGTGGTCCTATAATCCTCTTCCATATGCATCAATATCTTACAAAAAATATTATAATAACGTAGACTCTTGTTTGTTTAATTGGAATATGCAAATTGGAAACGTCCCTATTCCTTCACAGTCTATCCTGTTGCATTGAAACTGATTCTTCATTGAAGGATTTTGAAAATTAAAACTTATCTTTTCGGAATAAATAGAATGGAGGAAAAGAAAAAAAAAATCAGCTGAGATATATTTTCTGGTTTACTAGATGTCTGATCTACAGGATGACCTGCTTCCTCTCAGACTGTACACACAACAAGATCAAGCAGCAAATATGTCAAAATTTAACTTCATGATAACCCGTTACAGATTCAGAACTGCCTCTATTCCACACACGATTCCCTGAACAAATGAAGCAGGTGCTCACTTGCTGAGTGTTGAGGAATAACTGGAAAAAAGAAAAACATAGAAATATAGGAAAACGTACCCATCTTCTCTATAGACGTTTCGGTGGACAGGAAACCCTGCTGTAGCAGCTGATCTCTGGTCTCCTCATCATCCACTTGGATCTCAGAGACCATGTTACAGGGCACATAACCATGACGGCCACCCGACTCTCCCCGGTAAAACCCATCCGCATCCTTATCACCGTAGACCTAAAAAGAGGAGTTTAAAAAAAAAGCGTAAAAAGGCCTGTTAGATCAAAATATAGTGCTTTCTGTAAGTGTTCTGGACCAGTCTCATGAAGGACTTGAATCTACAGTACACTAGCTATTGAGTGAGGTTAACCCTTAAAATTCAAGCTGCATTGATCCGTTCTGCCTGGCAACACCATATTGGAAAAAAACAGATTATTTTTTTAAAGAAACAACTGCCTATTCTGAAGTATTCTGCCAGTGTGTAGACTGGGAAGGCTTCAGACATTCAACTGTGTATTTGGGTTTGACCAACATAAAAATATGTGTTTGTAGATTTCTATACTATTTCTTTGATAATGTGACCCATTTTTACTCACTCAATCATCATCTTTACCACTTAATCCTGTATTCAGAATCATGGGGACTTAGGGCACAAGGCGGGATACAAGGTGCCAATCCATCGCACTACAGACAATTTGGAAATGTCAATTAACCTAACCTTTGGACTGTGGGAGGAAACCGGAGTACAGGGAGGAAACCAAACAAGCATGGAGAGAACATGCAAACTCCATGTACACAGAGACGGGAATCAAACCTGGCCAAGAATAGAAGCCGGACCCTGGAGGTGCAAGGTGACAGTGCTAACCACTAGGTTATAATGGGTACTGATTGAACTTCATAGCACGTACAGTGTACAAATGTGTATTGACGTTCAATAAACAATGTTCTGTGGGTTAATTTCTTTCAAATGCATTTGAATGTTTACATTTATACTGTTATTGCAATAGCAACTGCTCTGTGAAAAAATTGTGAAAAAAAAAAAATCCCAAAAAACAAAACAATAAAACCTTGTGGGTCAGTTCCTAAAACTACAGCATGGCTATAGTTTTCCACATTCCAGAATGTTTTGTACCTTAATGATCTGTCCCTCCATGAAGGGAAGCTCCTCCTCTGCTGCATCACGATTGGGTGACATTGTTGAAGGATCGTACGGGAAGAGGGCAACAAAAATCCGTACTTCACTGTCACCACTTGGCCTTGGCTCTGTACAACATTTGTACACACACACACACACACACACACACAC
This sequence comes from Clarias batrachus, assembly GCA_003987875.1. Classification (NCBI taxonomy): domain Eukaryota; kingdom Metazoa; phylum Chordata; class Actinopteri; order Siluriformes; family Clariidae; genus Clarias; species Clarias batrachus. The sequence goes on along the minus strand of QMIH01001310.1, from coordinate 111,532 downwards.
ACACACACACACACACACACACACACACACACACACACACACGCACACACTTTGAGGCCTCTTTCACCTGAGGTCAATCCATTAATCGCATGTGACTCAGTGCTAATGACCTAAGCTTCTAATGTGACAGATTGTGAATGCAGGCATCAGGATATAGGTCTCTATAAGAGTTTGACCAAAGCTCATGCATGTTCCTGATTCGCTGAGGAAGTTGAAGCAGGAACTGTAACTATCCAGGAACCAGCTGCCCCAGTAACAACTGGTTACTGTATTGTTAAAGTAATCATATAACTTTAAAGTTTGCACCATTTGGTTAATCACTCACGGGTTAAACGCTAGCTGCTCACACCGATGTGTCCGATTTTACTATACCTGCAGGCTGACGAGTCCTCTCCAAACTAATCAACAATAATTATACTGTACTTTATTATTACAATCAGTTAATGATTTATCTTCTTGCATAATATATTGACTGATATGTGAATGGTTTCTAAGAGTTGTGTCTAGGTGTCATTTTGGTTGTGCTCCTCTCAAAAAATGTGTCTGTTTCATTGGTTACTGCTGCATTAACAAAGACCTGATGGTTGCACTGAGGTGTGCTGCCTCTCATTGCACAGGATCATGAACATTTTCACTTCCCTCGCACACAGCACATGTGTGGGCATCGTGTACCCTAAATAGATGCTCTGCTGAGACTCAGCTGCGTGTGAAGCTGACGGCAAAAATCCAAAGACGTGAAGAGTATATATTCACAAATGAAATACAGACAGTAAGAGATGGAATTCTAGGGATCACTATACAATGTGCATTTGTTTTTAAAGTATTCACATTATGAAATGTACTTGTGTGTTTGATCACACTCCACACTTATGGCAGTATACATAATTTATAGATCCACTATCAACAATCACTACAAACAATGTCAATATGATAAGCAAATACCAGGCGATAAGCAGCAATAACAAGCACATGATGCCAACCATAAACCTTTTGTTTTTAATCTTGAGAAATACAAAATCCACAGACTGGATGTGACTTTGATTGCTGTGAGTTTTAAATGGGTTTAAAGACATTTTCAGAGTAATTTCCTGATGGTTTCGGGAAACATACAGTACATTCCTTACCAAGCTACCTAAGCCTAGACAACATAATTGAAACCAAGCTACTCTTTTTGACCCCTTACATAAAACAATACTTACAATGCATAGAGTATGAGAAAGTACTATACAAGGAGACCAAAGAAATTAAAAGACTAAAGACATTAGAAGAATAAATATGAAATAATTAAGAAGAAATAAAAATGATTCTGAGAAAGCATGTGATGAAGTCAGAGTGATTAAAATAGTAATAAAAAAATAGACAATGCATGAGAGAGGCAGGGGGATGATGCAAACTATGAGAATTACTCAAGAGTGGTTTCATGGAAGGCTAATCTGGGTTACTTGCTGTCATAACCAGACATTTTAGGTCTTTCTACATTTATCAAGAAGTTAAGAGGGGGAAGATGATTAACTTTACCTCTACTCAAAGATGAATATTGATGATGCAGAAGTGAGAAGCAAAAGCTATAATGACACGACCCTGAGTGATATTTCTTTAATTATCATTTAGACTTAGTTTGCTATTACTAAACTAGCAGGAAGTACTTATTTGGCAACATTATGTACATTGGAACACCATTGGTATTAGGTTGTTTTTGATAAAATCAACTACTTTATTAAAATGACTCTGTTAAAAGGACCAGTGTTGACTACATGACCCCAACACAATGTTAACTAACATGACCTTAATACAATGTTCACTAGAGGACTACATGACCATAATACAATGTTGACTAGATAATTACATGACCACAACATAATGTGGACTAGATGACTCCATGACCCCAA
>QMIH01001310.1:79449-109311 GCA_003987875.1 Clarias batrachus | reverse complement strand
TAATACAATGTTGACTAGATAATTACATGACCACAACATAATGTGGACTAGATGACTCCATGACCCCAACATAATGACTAGATGATTACATGACCCCAATACAATGTTGACTAGATGACTACATGACCCTAATACAATGTTGTCTAGATAATTACATGACCACAACATAATGTGGACTAGAGGACTACATGACCATAATACAATGTTGACTAGATAATTACATGACCACAACATAATGTTGACTAGATGACTCCATGACCCCAACATAATGCCTAAATGATTACATGACCCCAACACAGTGTTGACTACATGACGCCGATACAATGTTGACTACTTTGTACAATGTTGACTAGATGACTATACTGTCTGACCCCAACACAGTGTTGACTACATTGCATTAAGATAATGTTGAACCCCAACAGTGGTGCATTTATATTTCTCAACTAAAATAGACCTTTAAAACTGTTTAAGATTACACGGTTATACAGTTATACTACTGATGCTACTTTAAAAAATTTTTTTATTAGGATTATTCACCATCGGGACAGCTTTACTGGACAGCCATTTTCTATCATCCTGCTCCCGGACTGATTCATTGAAACCGATAAGGCCGACTTATTTTTCCCCACACTCCCACACGAACAAACAACATACCGGACAATATACAATATACCAGACTTTTTTACATTTTATAAATTCAATTACACACTTAGACAATACCGCACATGTGAAAAACAGACCCACATTATAGTTCACATACAACACATATATTCACTATATAGCCTTGTATTCTTGACAAAGTGTTAAAGAGACAAATCTAAGAAGAAGAAGCAGCAAATCTAATAATAAATAAGTAAAACTCTGCTCAAATGTTGGCAGTTTATGTTGAGTTTATGGCAGGCAGAAGGCATAAGCAAGAAGAATTGAGAGCATCCTACCTTTAGGCAATCTGTTCTCCAATCGATTTAATTTAGGGGAGTTGTCTCTGGGGCAGCACCAGGCCGTTCCTGAGTCCGCTAGACCTGCAGCGTCCTGAAGCAAGCCATACACATCGATATATGGTTAGTATTTCACACAGGGGAACTATACACTCTCACGGACACTAAAAACATGCCGCTGTACAAGGACACACATTTTCTGTACGTACGGTACACACTGTAATGACAGATTGTATAACAGTTTCAAGCACACCAAAAGCAGCGTTTGGGGTTATTCTGACGAAAGACACATGCAGTCCTACACAGTCTTCGAATGTATGGTAATGTTTCCATCAGAATCACTAACCAAACAACCTCAATATGACTCTGAGGCTTGACAAGTTGTCAACTTTCTTGGGAAGACAACAGGTACAACAAGGACACTACAGCAGAGCAAGTCATATATAGGGGTTCAAACACTGGATGGCTCACTATATGGTTTAAAAGACTGATCTCCCATTTAAGACACAATACAGACACAGCGCTGGGGACATGGCTGACTATGGGATGAGACGGAGGAAAAAGTATAGGCCTAAACCTTTTGCATAGAATGGTCCATGATTGGGAATGGGTAATATCTGCACTACTAAACTACTTAAAATAGTTAAAGCTGCCATAAGAATGTGGATTTGCCATCACTTTGGGATGCAAAAGGTTTCAGCCATCTCCATAAAGATGGGTTGATCCCAAGCTGAGCGATGCAACACACCCACTGGTGGTGAACGGGTGCTATGATGTTAATTGAATCCGGTTTGCACTGCCGTGGAGACAAAGAGTGGTGGTAATCATGGTTTCCGCCCTCCACCCACCACTCGGAGCTCATCTGCTCCACCACTTCTCCAGGGTCAAACTGTGAAGAGTCATCATCATTATCTGTCCCGTATTCCACATCTATCTCCATGGCAGGTGTCTTGACGGGACGAACTGTGCTGCTGAGCATGTAAGGCCCATCTGCTTTCTCCCCTGAAGTGTTAATATGGGAGGTCATGTGGTTGCGAAGTAAGGCTTCTCTACGGAGTCTGTCTCGTTCCTGGCGTGCCCGGAGCGAACGTTGAGGTGTCACATCCTTGCTGCTGGGACCCAAATACAGGCTGCTTTCTGAATCAAGATCCGCCTCTTCATCATCCTCGTAGTTGCTGGTGTCCCCTGTGTCAATATAAGTCATGCCATGTCGAGGCCAGACCTGCGTGCTCCCTCTGTTCCATGCTATTTTGGCTTTGTCACTGCATGGCTGACACTTTCCAGAGGCAGTCTGGCACAGAAAGCACCCTTTGTTTTGAGACAGCATGGAGACAGCCTGGAGCTCTGATTCGCTATTATCCTCTTCTTCAGTCACCTCAGGGATACTGAACAGCTGTTTATTAGCAAAAACCTGGGGATGGAGTTTCAGGATCTTCTCCAAGACTTCCTCATCACTGTCAGCCTCCCACCCCTCTGGCTGAGGGGCAGGTCCAGAGCCAAAAACAATCAGGGAGGCAGCATAAGAGAAGAGTGTTTGAGTGGGAAGGCCACATACAGAAACACAAGTAGGAAAAGTTGGCATTGGAGAACGTCATGAGAGAAAATATAGACAAAAAGAAAGCAGAGAAGAAAATTAGAGCAGAAGAATGGAAAGAACATAAAGACACGGCACAGTAAAGACTACATAACTGAGATTGCAACTTTCTTTCTAGAGGATTAAATGAGAATGCACTGTCATTATGTTGTCTGCATGCTTGGATTTTTGCTCACCCTGCCTTCAGGTCCAGAGTTCTTCTTGGGGGATACATCAGTGTTCGACTCAGAGTACAGATCTTCTTCCTCCTCTTCCAGGATATCGGATAGGTCTGATCGGCTGCTCTCAACATGGTAGTCAGGAGGAGGGTCCATCACACCTCCTGCATATACCTGCACCGACTCAGGAAATAACATGAATGCGGTTGCATTTTATTTTATTAGTTGCAAAGAATTTTTTCAAAGAAAAAAATGACTTTTTCTTAGTAAAGTTTAAATAGAGTTTTAGCACAAAAAAATTGTGTTAGAGCAAAAACCAACATTAAAGCATTACTTGGATTTGGCAGTTTATTTACAGCCTGTAAACTCTCATGTCTTGCAGACAAACCTTTGTTCTGGGAACAGGTTCAGGTCGAAGGAAATCTTCAATGGAAACCAAACGAGTGTTCTCACTGTCCCCCTCCGGCTCCGACTCTACAGGTGACGGGTTAGGCGGCCGCAGGGGATGTGTATCGGGCATGTCGAGGAGATCTGTTCCAGGACTGATGACTCTGGGTACACTGGGGGTGGGTGATGACTTGTATGGCATGGGTGCCTCCAGAAAATCAGAGACAGAAGGAATGGAACGTTGTGGCCCTGAGTTCTCTGTCTCTCTACTAGGCTCCGGCGTTGTTGCAAGCACTGCACTGGGCTGTGCTGGAGGTACAAGGGCACTGTTTGTGGGCATGGGCAGTAGGACTGGCATAGGATTCGACACAACTTTTGGTGCAGGCACAGTTTCCTGCCAAAAGAGATGTTTGAAAACATTTGAAAAATAGTCTATATAAATGATAGAAAGATAAACCGTTGCACTTCATACCCACCTGTGGGTTAGCACTGGCTCCAGGAAGTGGCCATGCCTCCTGTGCAGCCACAGCTGGATTTGCCCATGCTTCTACATACGAGGCAGTGGGCAGAGGGGCATCATTGGTGGCAGCTTTGGGTGTGTTGGCATAAACATCCCTGATGGGACTTGCATTTATCATGGAGCTGAATGGTATCGTGGATGTTTTGGCAGCAGACAAAGAGGTGGCACAGACACTGGGCTCCTTCTTGGTGGCACTGGCGGTTAGGACACTGGTGTGGGTTGGCACAGGCTGGCAGGGAGGCATGGACGCACCCGCCATGATGGCAGGTAGCTTGGCAGGCACATTCACAGGCGTCGAGTCGGCTGACTCACCATGAGGAGACATAGTGCGCACGGTAAGCTCACGAGCCGCTTGAAGCATTTCCATCTGAGAAAGACCAATTAGAGCACTACCCGCTGTGGGCGAGGACACTTCCAACATCTAGAAGGAGGAAGAGAATGTGTTTAAACCATTTATCCATTATATTTATACATATTATTTACCCATCCATCGATTTATTCTATATAAGTTCTTATATATGTATGTCCATTCATCCCTGTTTTGCTTATATACATTTAAAATTTAAATCACCTTCTTTTTGTCAGCATAAATGGTGTAACCTGTGACACGGACTCCGTTGGAAGTCCCAGCAGCATCAATAGTGACAGGGAGCCAGCTGATTTGAGCGATCCCTGGACTTGGCCCCTGTTCCAGTTGCACATCCAGAGGAGCATCAGGAGGGCCTTGAGGGTTAAAAGTCAGGGTCAGGGTCTAGTCACTGTCAAGTCAGTGTCAAGTAATGCTTGTTGTTGTTTATTTAACATTTACCGCTCTTGCTATTCCTGTGCCTTACCTGCGATAAGCGTGGTGAAAGAGGTGACAGCACATTTGCGCTCCCTCCGCTCCGACGGCACCTGCGCCTCCACCTCCACATGGTAATGCACACCAGGAATAAGGTCACCAAGGCGCACTGAGTATTTGCCGGCCTGAACCAACTCGCGCACCTTGCCATTTAAAGAGACTGCATGTGCGTAACTGCTGTTGCTAGGCAGCCAGGTAAGACGGACTGAAGTGGCCATGATGCGTTCTACCCGCAGCTCAGTGGGTGCGGCAGACACGTCTTTCCCTACCAGCATGCAGCAGCGCAATGGGTCAGAGGTACCGTGTTCCATCACAGTCTGCACAGCCACACGGTGAGCCTTATGGCTCGTATCCATCCGCTCTAGCACGGCCTTGGTCGGGTTTCCCGTGGGGACATTGTGACGGAGTTCCTGGTCCACGTATACGTTGTAGCTCCGCACTATGACTCCTCCTGGCGGGGCGTCCCAGCCCAACACTATGCTCTTAGCTAGCTGTTTGATGAGAGTCACCTTGTGGGGAGGTGGCACAATGTGTGCTTCCGTGTCATCCTCTAAGTCCAGATCCATGTCCAAGCCATTCACAAGTGGCACTGTACCAGCTTTGCTTATGTCACCGGCAGCCGAGGCATCTGTCTTGTCTGTTATGCTGTGGCCTAACCGCATGTGTTGTTGGTGCTGATGTGGTCTCTCTGAGGTGCTCTGAAAGCTGCCTTCCAAGAAGGAATTGTGGGAAAAGTCAGCAGCTTCATGCGCCTCATCATCTGAGACACGCTCAACAAAGTTGGATGGAACTAGGCCTCGACGGCCGTCCATCAGTTCGCCTACAGCACACCATTGCAGATATCAACATCATAAATGAGTTAATAATAAATGGACCTCAAAAGACATAATAAAAGTCTATTGTCAGTTCTTACTCATTTTAGACTGTGTGGAACTGATTAGGGCAAAAGAAAATCTACACTTTTTGCCACATTTTTTATGGTCTGAATGTGGCATGATATACGGTATACACATGAAAGAAAATAGGAGATGTACACTAAGGTTACCTTCATAGAAGCCATCATCGTCCATGTCTCCGTATACGTAGATGTATTCCCCAGCTGTGAGAGGCAGCTCCACCTCTGGGTTATCGTTCGGACCATCATAAGGGTTGTAACTACATTAAAGGGGATTTTTGGGGGGGGGGTTATCATTAATGCATCAGATACAGAACTAATACACAGCTCAAACTGGTTTCATTGCAATAAAAACCCAAAAAGATAAAGCACTGGAACCAGAAATAAGATAAAATCACCTTTTCTCATCATGGAAAATTAGGCAGGAGAAGCATACCTGTAACGGGCAATAAAGACCTGGAGTTTGGCAGCTCCTCGACTCCCAGGGAAGGGAACAGGGGATACATCGATGTCTAGTTCCTCAACCTCACTGGCAGTGTCCACCTAAAACAGAGACAAAATATACAGTAGAATATAATAAGCTTTTTAAGAGTGCACATGGCAGTGGTTTATTACACTTTTATCATAAGTCATGTTTAACACTTAGTGATATGAAACTTTTTTGTGCTTTTGAGCATATCGGCTGATGGGTTCCATTGATTCCATGCTTAATCATTTATCTTACTCATCTGGACTTTGAGAATGGCAATGGCGGAATGATTTTGTATGGGCATAGGGTTTCCAGCCTTGCCCAAGGGCTCAACACTGGCAACACGCTGGTGGTGCCTGAACAACCACTGCTCCCATATAGGTTAAAAAAAACTCAATACGCATGGGAAAACATTATACACATCATCATTAATATCAGGGTGAATCAAAAATTATCCAAACTCTGGCTGTAGAATTTATTTGAAATAATTTAGAAAAGAAAAATACAGTACAGTAAGTTTTTGACATAATCTTCTTGTGCTTGCCATAATCCACTTTGCCGTCTTTCAACAAGCTGTCGTATTCTCTCATTACAATATGTTTTAGGCGAGTCACGAATGCACCGCTGTCTTCACTTCTTCATGAGGAGTGAATCTTCGTCCTCGTAGAGCTGCTTTCAGGGGACCAAACAGGTGAAACCCTGATAGAGTTTAATGCAGTTAATAAAGTTTGTGCAGAGTGTCGACAGTGTGGGCAGAAGTGTGTGGACATGCATTGTCAAGCACGATCACGACACCCTTGGATAGCAGTCCTTTGCGTTTAATCCAAAGTTTAAACTTCAGCTCTTCAATAGGCATCTCACTGTAACGTCCACTGTTGATTGTTGAATATTTTCCTGATAATATTTGAATACTGGCCCTGGAGACTCCCAGAAAACTAGGAAGATGTTAACTCTTCTTGCGTACAGACCACAAGTAGGGTATCCCCCAAATGACAAATGAACTGATATAACACATTTACACCTGCACAGTGTAAATGTGTTATATCAGACGGTAGCCTCGAACGAAAACTACAACAGGAGTTTTAATATGACTGGATCATTTCTGACTCACCCTTGTACTAGCGCAAGAATTCATATACTGTACCTGGGGATTTTTCATCACTTTTCAAATATCCTGGTGAAACCCACACCATTATCGGCTCCCTTTGCCACCATTAAACGACAGACCTGTGATTCGTGCCTTTGAAAGCACAAATTCAGACTGAGATCAGCTGGAGGTTCACCAATATTCTTATCAGTAAAACCCAACTTTATAAAACCAAACAAGAACAATAACGATTCAATAATGAGTGGCAAAATATCATCTGCTGCATGTTTGCATGAATGACATTGTGTGTGTATAGCTGTGTGTACAGAAAAAAAACAAACCCTTACAAATGATTGAGTAAAGGAAGGAGAGAGCTGATTTGTGTGTGTGAAGTATCACTTCAGACAGACTAATGAGAATTAGTTTTAATCAATCAAGTTAAACAAATGAGTGAGAACGGTTTGTATTCTCTACGACACACTGCATGAGCAAAGATAACCAGAATGTTGGTGTTGGCCAGCTGATCCACACACAACTTGGCACAGGTTTTACACCGGATGCCCTTCCTGATGCAACCCTCCCATTTTATCCGGGCTTGGGACCGGCACTACATACTACAGTGGCTGGGGTTTGGACATTGGGTGGGAATCGAACCCGAGAAACCTACAGGTACCACTGAGCCGCCAATGCATTACATAGTCCAAGTAGCTCAGAGCAAACACAGTTGTGTCTCAAGTAATATTTGAAGGCACATGGATATATTACAACCTGTACATACGACTAGTTAGATGATCTTTACTCGTCCATTACTCGTCTCTGTGGTCATTCAGAAATATTATAAACTAACATGCTGTCTCTCTTACCTCGTGAGTGGGGCTGGCTTTGTGCGAATTTCTGGCAGATTTCGGCGACAGGTGTGTGTTTTCAGATTTGGGTGGAGATGTGCTGGAGGTGGAGGCTGATTTGGGATTCAGGCTGGGGAGCTCTCGGTGTTTGGTCCCTGGCGAGCGCTCGGCTTGAGACGGACCTCCTGAATACGGCGCCGAGCCGGTCCGGAGCACGGCGGATAAATCTGTCGGGATTTAGATAGGGAAAATGAGGAGGCAAAATAAATAGGGAGGAACACGAGAACAGAAAGGAGAGGGAGAAGATTGCTGCCACAGATCACCACAGACTGACATGCAAAAAATTAGTGAATAATGGCTACACAAATTGAGCAGCTTTTATTGCATGTGACATGTGGGAAAGTGGGCACCAAAGCTGAATGATGTTCTTTTTGGGCTATGTAAGAAAAAAAATGAACGGTGGATAAAAAAAGTGCATTTCTTGCATTTAGATATTAATAATCCTCTAATTTTAGAACTTGATATACTATGGGAGGGAAAAGTTGTGTGAATTATTCAAGAAAATCATGGAGAGCAGCTAATGTCATTATGTTACTGTAAATCTTTTACTGGAAATGTTCAGATCACCTTGGACATACATTCCAAATCCATTTCTACCTACTATACAGTACATGCTCCCTACATAGTGATTAATATACAACACAAACTATGTACTCTAGCTCACTAGAACAATATTCGATATTTACTTGGCAAGTATGCACAGACTAAATATTGGCACCCTTTGGATCATGTTAATGTGCAACAACAAAGTCATTAGGCTCCATGCTTGAGAGTTAGCCTAAAAGTTAGTTATCCTAATAGATGCTCTAATACAAGGAAAGAAAGGTTGGTTTGCAAATATTAAGCACTTAAAGGGGGCCATACTGTACAACAAGTCCACTGAGGTTCTTTGCTGGTTCTAATCCAATTAAGGACTGAATAGCTGTGACAAAATCATTTTCCTAGATTAAAAGATCACAGTTAAGCCAGCTAGTCATCTACTATGACAAACTGAGTATATAAGTGTGTGTGAGCGCGTGTGTGTGTGTGGGTTTGTGTGAGAGAGAGAGCGAGGCAAAGAAAGCATGAGAGAAATATTGCGCACAAGTCAGGATGCATGTGAGTACAGATGCGTGCGAGAGATGTAGAGATGAGAACGATGTGTGGCTTAACCCTATAGGTGAACTCACACTCATGTGGAACGCAGCCTGTGCGATAAGCCACAGGTCAAGGCAACTGCATATTAAAACCAACGTCATCTTCTAACCATCTATTTTCTATCCATCTCTTTCATCAGGTCATCCGATAGATGAGTCTCTCGGCCTCACTGGTCTCTTCTTGAGAAGATTCTCACTGGAGCCAGAGTGCATGTGTCTACTGAATGAGACTTCCATTACCGCATCGCTGATTAGCGGACAGTTGAACGGTGGAATGGAAACTAGACGCCTACGAGCGATATTAGTAGCACACAAGAGACAAACCACAAGGTACACGAGTGACTTGTCGCTCGCTAGTGTGACCATAGGGCTACAGAATGAATGCTGAATTCATAGGCTTTACCTTCAAAAAAAAAAAAAAAAAAAATCAACATCCGCCCAAATTACAGCTTAAGCAACAATCTGAATCTTCACTGCGACAATAATATTAGAGCATGCGTCGTTATTACCAGTCATAAAGTCAACTTTTATCAGCGTGATCGATTTTTTTATTACATACAGTAGTAATATACTTTCCACCACATGTTAAAAAAAAAGAAATAATAACAGCATGAACAGCTAAAACAGGAAAGCGTCAAAAGGTGCGTCTAGGCGTACAGTATTCCCACATGCAGATGAATGCTTTCAGTGAAGGACGACGTGAACAACTTCAAAGCAACTTAATCGAAAAAACAAATGTCAAATTCTTGAGCCGGAAGCTGAAAGCATCATTGGATTGCAGTGTTAAATGAAAGAAGAAGCGGAAAAAAAAACTTAATCACAGCAGAACCACGATTAATAAATAATAATCCATAATCTAAACAGCCATGCAGGAGTTACAGCCTCCTGGTGAGAGAAACGCGGCCATGAGCGAGTACCCTGCTCAGAGACGTCACACAGGGCCTCGTTACCCTCCAGGCTCCAGAAGGCGATGTCATCCCATGAGGCACTATTGCCTGGAGAGTGGAAGAGTTGATGATGGACAGAAAGAATGAATAAAGAGAGGAGCAGAAGGACAGAGACAGACAGAGAGACAGCATAGCAGAATCCATTTGCAGGATAAATATAAACACAAACTCAACAGAGAAAAAGGCGGGAGATTATAAAATGTAGAGCGGTTTCAGAAAAGTATAATCAAATGATTATTACGTATCAAAGAAGTCGCAACTACTGTTAGTAAGTAGTGGTAGTAATATTTATAATTTTAATCCAACGGGCACAATATAACTATAACTATATACTGTAGCATTTTTTTAAAAATAGGTTTAAAAAACTGAAGTATCTTAAATTTACATGATTTCACATGAACGGTTTAGTCACATGACCAAATGCAGTTATTTCCTATTTAGAAAAAAAAAACACATTTACATCAGATTATTAATGCAAAATATAATTAATTGAGTAATATGGATATATAACTAGGACTTTATGAACTAGTACATATTTTGTATGTTTCAAAATAATTCACAATAACAATAATTATTTGTCCTTAGTAGATTTGAATGGCAATAGTGTCAAAAGAGGACACTCATCATTATGTTTCTTCACTACTGCTTGTGGGCAAAACACCAACATTTAAATGCAACCTAAAATAAACCTAACTGTAACTGATTAAATGGGCTAAGCTGACTCTGGAGTTTCCTATCAGACACGATGAGAATACATAATTCAACGTTTTTTTTTTTAAATGTTGCTTTAATTAGTTATTTTAATAACAGCACTTTGTCAAATTCTGGATGGTCAGAAGCTGTTGATTAATTTTCTATAAAAGCAGCTTTAAAGCAGTTTCTATGATAAGACTATACATAAAGACATACTGAATGTAAAAAGGTGCCACATACAATAGGCTGATAACAAGAGTTAAAATAGGGCAGTATGTTCCAGCACCGATTCAGCACTGGAGAGAGGGTGGAGCAGCTACTTGCCAAATCCCCCCCCCCCCCAAAAAAAAAATCAGGAAAGCACTTTCAGTAATAGTAAATGCATCTAAAAACATCTTCATCTTAAACAACACTTTGTCTCCTAATTGTTTGTCTGTTCACTGCTAACACAAGCTACAAAGCTAACTAGCTTCTAACACATGGCTGAATCCCAAATCTCTCTGATCAAAGGCACTTACAGTATTACCAGTAGCTTTCCATTTCGCTATTTGGGATTCAACCCTGGAAAATTTAGTTAGCTGAAACTATTTTAAAGCAGAATAGCATTAAAAGTATCCTACGAAGTTAAAAAAACAACAGATAATAATAATTACAAAAAAAACTATTGATATTTATGATTATTATTAAAAACCTATATTCCAGTGCCAGTGTTTTGTAAAAGCCAGTGGGAAAGGTGGGATCTGTGGTTTGATTAACTTACGGAGAAGGAAAATGGGAGGGTGACGAGGACTTGACTGTTTACAGCTGCTATAGTATAAGTCATAAAAGCAGCCAACTTGTTTTGCGGATGCTCCAACAACATAAAATGTAACTAAATGGTTAGAAAGTGCCATTCTTTAACTCAGAGAATGGTAAAATACATACTTCTAGATGTAGACAGTGACTCCCCTTGCATTGATGATTTCCCTACAACAGCACACCCTGTGATTATACCCTACATACACAGTACTGTATAAAGTGTAGATTGAAGTGCCAGGTGATGGGACTGAAGCTTTATACAGCTGGTAAATACCTGAGACTGAGAAATGATTGTACCTTATTGCAATGCTATGAGCAGCAGTGCTGTGTGTGAACGCCATGAGAATAATGTCTTGTTACCGGTGTCTGTGGGTAGACTGAGACCGTTGGGAAGTTGCGTGAAGCCTGAGCACAGCAGTCCAGGAGTCGACAGGTCGATTTTCGAGGCCTGCTGTCGGAATTTGTCCAGCTCCTGAGAGAGAAGGCTGAACTGCTCGCTTTGATTACGACACTTCTGCTCCAGGTCCCGTACCTTTGCCTATAAGCATACATACACACGGCAAAGATGGAAGAATTACCCACTCGAATTAGTATCGAGTAAAGGTGGTGACAGTGTGCTGTCGGGTCTGAGCTATAGGGTCTTAGGAAATTAGTCATTTTCGTGATTAAAAAAAAAAGGAAAGAAAAAAAAAGGCCATATCTGATCCAAGTAATATTATGTTTGAAAGAAAATGACTAATTGGCAGATAAAAAAGTAGTGTACAATTAATGTAAAAAATGTGTTAACAAAACACATTATAATAATAATAATTAGTTAACCAAATAATTTTTTTTACCTGAGGAGAGAATAAATAAATATTCTTTAGTATAACCTCAAACATTTTTTAATTGTATTAACCATCAGGTTATCAGTAGAATGGGAGCACAAAGGTAGGTAGGTAAAGAACTAAAACAGATGTTGACAAGAATGAATTCTCAGTTAGTGAATTAATCATGAAAGATTTCTCAGAGATTACTGGGAGAAAGAAGTCGAAAGGTGAAGCGGGAAACAGGGAGAGGGTTTTGCAGCCATTTTGCCTTTTTGCTGAGTTTGTCTTACGGGGACATAGCAAGTGCGGATATCTCAGACCGAGAGAAACTACAGCTAGTTTCACTTCCGGGACTGCGGTTCAGCTTCCTGGCAGACACTGAGCAAACAGGGCCTCATCACACATATACATACACACGCATATACGCTTTTACACACAGTTCTAAAAAAACAGCCAGTTTCCTGTAAAATATCACACCTAAGTGCGTCTCACTACGAAAAAGACATCATCACAGAGAAACCATTTTAATGTGTAGCAGGAACAGAAGTAACTCTAGTTGACTTTTATCTAAAAAAATGTAATTCTTTAAAAAAGAATTATCACGTTATTTTTTGATCGGTAGTAACTTATTTTTCGTATAACTTACAAAAACATAGCTCTTCCTTTCACATGATAAGCCTCAAATGAATACAGTGTTGTTATATTCATGTTCCTGTAACAGAACATCCTTTTACTCTTAATTCCCCCCACCGTCAAAAAACCCTGTGACCCCTCTTTTTAAAAATCTGTTTAGAAATTTGTCAAAAATTATATTATTTTATCAATTACACATCATACTTTTTATCCATCTATACCTGTAATTAGCTATAATGACACAGAATGTCTGTGAAACAGTTTAATTCATGATATCACTTATGCGTTAGCAGCCCTCCCCCACACACTCACTCATCATCTGTACCGCTTAATCCTGTATTCAGGGTCACGGAGGCCTGTATTCATGCCTGGAGCCTATCCCAGGAGACTTGGGGCACGAGGCAGGGTACACCCTGGACAGGGTGCCAATACATCGCAGGGCACACATGCATACACACACTTACTCACACACTACGGCCAATTTGGGAATGCCAATTAGCCTAACCTATACGACTGTGGGAGGAAACCAAAGTACGCGGAGGAAAACCACCAAGCCCAGGGAGAACATGCAAGCTCCATGCACACAGAGACGGGAATCGAACCCGGACCCTGGAGGTGCTAACCACTACACCACCGTGCTGCGTTTGCAGCTATTAATATTTTTTTATTCAGAAGCCTCTCTTTATCTCTGTCCAAAAATTAAGACAAAAGTAATTAAATAAATACATAGCCTCGACACGTTAACAACTCAGATGACAATCCAGAAACTCCTACGTCCTCTGTCCCGAAGAGAAAGTTCTGACCCTGGAGACTCCTTCCATAAATGTTAAATGAAAGTCTCTGATCATACATCGAAAAACCTGATCATACACTTTTATTTGCAGGTTTTTTAACCAGTTTATTAGGTGTCTTAGATTACATGAGCATTCGCTATTTGGGCTCCTGTTCAAATTGTTATTGTAGAAATGATAACGTTACAATGAGTGCATTCATGTCAATTATGCTTTACTTTCAGAGCTGCTGGTATAGAAAATCCGTGGTAGTGCTGTTAATAACACACTACTAAAACCTAACCTGCAAAAGGTGTATTGACTCAGGGTTTTTTTCTTATTTGACATGACTAAGAAGCTAAGGTTTGAGAAGGCATAAATGACTGATCTGCTTAGTATCAATACCTGCATGCAGTCCAATGTGTTCTGCTTGGCACACATCAGACAGAGAGAGAGAGAAAGATAGAGAGAGAGAGAGAGAGAGAGAGAGAGAGAGAGAGAGAGAGAGAGAGAGAGAGGGGGAGAGAGAGGCAGAGATTCAGAATCCACATGCATGAACAGTACAGTACGTCAAGTCAAAGGTCAACCATATAAAAATGGCTTATGGTTAGTAGACACTGCAATCAGATTCCAGCTTTTGAAAACAGACCTGCTGAATAATAAGTTTATGTACGGTATCAAAATCTCTCCAGAAAGCCACGTCAGACATCTGTATCAATCCTTTCTAGTCAGAAATTGATTACGGTTTTGGACAAATGTGAGTCAGTTTGCTTGTTTATTTTTTAAGATTAGGCAAATTTATAGAGAGACAGAGCCCTCTGGAGGGGAGAGATACTATACTCAGTCATTTAGTTTACAGCAAGAAAGTAGAAATGAGAGAAAGCGCACGAGAGAGAGAGAGAGAGAGAATGATGGAGAAAGATTACCAGCTCTCTCAGCATTACAAACTGGATCAACCCCTACAAATGACACGGACCTCATTTAGACAATTAACAATAACAAGGTTTACATCATGCACAATATTCAAACATGTACACACATCATGTGCATACAAGTGTTTCCCCTAAAAGATTCAATTCGACACTGAACATGATTACACAGGCTAGCTGACTAAATCCAAGCATGTGATACTGTATTCCCTTAAGATTTAGCTAAACTGACATCAAGTTACTTACTTACTCATATATGAGAGCTTATATGAGAGCTTCCATGCTTCCCTTTTGACATAAAACATAGCATAGATTATTTAATGATAATAACATGACTGTTATTATTTACATAATGAATTTCTACTTGTTTAAGGAACAGGTGTTGACATTTTGTGGACAAAAGGGTTCACGAAAAAAAAAGAAAAAAAAAAAGAAATTATCTTTTTCATAAGAGAAGGAAACCAAAGGAAGGCTGCTCAGATTTTTGGCACATTTTTATATTTGTCAGCTATGGCGATTTGTCAAAAAAAAGCATTCAAGAGCCCAAATCACAACATAAAACATAAAACGACTACCACCACCAAGTTTTCTAGAAAACCTTCTCCCACCTATTTTCTAAGTCTTCAACTACGTAAACCTAATAAACTCTAGACCATGACTGTCCTGTGAACACCTTACATCTGAGTTGTGGATCTCTTCACTTTGGGTCTTTGGGTTGTTTCTCTTAACTGGTCACTGATTTTTTTTTTTTGCATACTTGTTTATACTTATTTACAGCATTGGCAGAAACCCTTATCCAAAGCAACGTGCATTACTTGTGCAAGTCTTGAGACACTCCTTGTTTTTTCATATTAAATTGAATTAAGTATATTCAATTAAATAAGTAGAAAAAATGCTGTACTGTGACAGGCTGCAAAGTTTATAAAAATTGGGATTTAAAAATTGATGACCTCAGCAGCAACCTCATTTCCCCTCTCGTCTGTTCCAATCACTCAGCATTCAGACTATAGAAGTGAAACTTGGATATATTTTAGAGTCGCCAGTGTGCAGCTCGTATAACAGCATAGATTTACTGTCCTCTGAAAATAACTCAACATACAGCCATTATTGTCCAAACAGATGTCCTATTCATCATGTTCAAGCCTTTTCCCTCCACTACACTGGATAACATGTGGGTTTTGTGTAATCGTAGGGGAAACACTGTGTGCTAAAATTCCCATGAATTCTTTGAGAGCACGGTCACAATACAAAACTAGACACTGACTTTCAAATACATACAGATCAATACAATCATAAGTGCAATCAATTATGCGTATGAACTGATATACAACTAGCAAGAAAACTCTGTGTATACACTCTGATGCTGATATATAGTGGAAATTGAGAAAGATCATTCGATCTTTTATTCATCAGCAGAAATAATAATGTCATTTATACAAACAGACACACATTTTGACATCTAAACATTGAGATCTGGAAAAAAACAAAACAGGGTTTGGAGTTTAAATTCTCACCTCCAGCATTTGCACAACTCCTTCATGTTCCCTTTTTGCAAATAACTGAGCCTGATTGAAAAAGCACACAATATGAATAAAGCACAACAAAATAAGGAAAGATATGAGGTGTCAGGATGTCAAAAATGTACAGGCTGATGATTAGTGAAGGTTTAGTCAAGGATTTTTCATACAAATAATTAAATCGGATTATTTGGGCCATTTGACATAAATTGCATAAAATGTATTTGGGTCACATCTGATTCATTTCTTTTCTTTTCTTTTTTATTTTTTTTAAAGTGTAGTGTGGTATATTTTGTGACAGACCCGCTGAAGTCGTTTGATTTCATCTTGTTTGAACTTGAGGATAGCCAGTGCCTGCTCATGTTCCAGTTCCAGCTGCTGCCTGCGCTCGGCGACCTCTCGCATATGCTGCACACACACACACACACACACACACACACACACACACACACACACACACACACACACACACACACACACACACACACACACACACAAGATTAAAGAGTTATGCTTTAGAAATATACACTCATCAGTCATAACATTAACACCATATGCCATTAAAACATTAACAGTTGTATTCTCAATTAGGTGCCAGTAAACTAACGACAGGATCATGAGCACCCAAGGCTCATACATGACCACAGGGATTAAAGGCTAGCCCATGTAGTCCAATCCCACAGAAAAGCTAATGCATGAACCACCCAGTGCACCACAGCCCACCATACAAGGGCCTAGTAGGAAAAGACCCCAAGGTGGCATAAGGGCCCCCAAAACCTAGGTGGTTTTAATGTTATGGCTGATCGATGTAAAGTACTGTACGTATACCATATATACTGTATACTGTAGATCATTTTAAAAATGTAGAGCAAATAGCTGAAGAGCTGACAGCTGTAGACCCAACATTGCATGTTACATATACCATAAACTCCTTTAATTTACATACATACAGTACATGTACATGCCATGTATGATATAAACATGAAAGGAAACATGAAAGGAAAGTTCACAGTTTGTGATGTCGTTTGAGTTGTTATTAATATTGTTTGTGTCTTAAACCATTTTTTAGCCAAATTTTCATTGAACTGAACTCATACATTATTCTGGTGTTGAAATATTAGTTGGATCTCCAATGACATCATAGGGTTTAAAAAAGTTATAGCACAGGCTTTGTCAGTTTTTCATACCCACTAAGGTGGTGATAATTTACTAGAACTAAATATTTAACAGATTGTGAAAGTGATTCTTCACCTTCATTCAGACTGGTTTACTGAATTTAATTAGATTTAAACATTAAACTCACTCGCTCAGTGTCTATACTGTACATTGTCGCTCATCGCTTAATTCTGTACACAGGGTCGCTGGGGGGCCTGGAGCCTACGTAACCCAGGAGACTTAGGACATTAGGTGGGATTCACCCGGGACAGGCTGCCAATAACATCGCAGAGCACACACACATTCTGTACACACACATACATACACTCATTCACACACTACGGGCAATTTGGGAAGGCCAAGTCGGGAATCGACCCTGGCCTGTAATCGAACACGGACCCTGGAGGTGCAAAGCGACTGAGCACTAAGCCACCGTGCCACCCTTAAACATAACATGCTTTATTTACTTTATTTCAGCTCTTAGAATTGTTGCCATTATTTATTAACAGATTATTTGGCAGTAAAAAAATATAGCTTGTGTCAATCTTCCTAGGATTCCAAGTCACAACTTTCTCATTTTACCTGCCAACTACTAAGATTTACCTTTAGGACCTGCTCTAGGTTCTCCAGCTTGGCACGGAGTCTCTGGTTCTCCTCAAGAACTGAACTGTACCGAGCACTCACTGCAGAGAGCTCCTGCTTCAGCTCTTCATTCTCAACCTGCGACTGGACACGAGATAGAAAGAGATCAAAAAGAAAGAAAGCGAAGTGTGATGTTAATGGTTCCAGTGATACACAGTGTTCAAGATGTGGATGTAAAAAAAATCAAATAAAGTGACAATTGCATGTGCTACAGACACACATTAGCCATAACGCTTACCTGCTCAAGCAGCTGAGCCTTCCTCCTGAGGAGTTCCGCCTCCTCTGTTAAGCGCTCATTTTTGCTGCGCTCCTCCTCGAGCTGGCTCTCCTGGAAAATGATCAGCCGGCTATTGGTAAATTGTGTAACTTAATGTGAGAATATAACTGGTGTTTTTTAAAGCCTGGAATTTGTACTAAGTAGGAATAAGGAATTCTAGCTTGTACTTTAGAAGCTCACTGTAACGGCGCCACAAACACAGAACTCACACACAAGGCGAGGTCTTACGGAAAAGAGGTAATTGTATTGGAATAATTGGGAAGGGTTAAAAGCAGGGTGGAAAGGGAAAAAAATGCAGGAAAGGATGCACGTGCAGATATGTGGGCAATGCCCCGCTGGCATGCGGGCACAGGCTGGTGAGCAGTGGAGGCTGACAGAGTGGCAGAGTATGGCCACGTGCGCAGCAGCTCCTACGATCTTCCTTGACAGCACTTCTCGTGATCGGCCGAACCGGCTCCTCATTAGTGTGCCGGCTGGCGGGTAGCGCCTGATACTGTATAGCGTGGGGAGAGGCCCGAGATCCATTAGTGTGGATTAACCACCAGCTGGTGCCCATTCCCGTGGCCCCGCCTCCCTCGCACACCTGCAGACCTAGTGAGTTCTGGAGGGTGCGAGGAGCGATAGGAGATTCATCGACTCACCAAATCGAGACATCTCTTCTGCCTCTTCCTTACTTCATGCTCGAGACCCTCACATTCTTTTCTCTTCTTGCTCAACTCACTTTCCTGTAGAAAAAATCAAAGTAGCTTAAGGCGTAGTGTATAAAATCATATCAAAAATAATAAAATGAACAAATGTTTCAATTATATGCTCATTTCTAGCATTGTTTTACGTTATTGCTTTACAACTTTGCTTAATTTACAGTGGCATGAATGAAAATGATTGACAGGTACATTGTAATGCATGCAAGTGGGCAAATAAATCTTCTAATTCTCTATCTCTAATTCATACGCTGACCACCGAGCTTAGATGTGTTTAATTATCCTAATTGCAGCTTACACAGTATTGGTTAGACTGGCATTGTAGGAACAGTGGATGGACCGATTCGGACATATTATATGACATAACCTTGTCTGCACTGGAGCCATGGGAGCACCTGATATTTGTGTCAGCATCAGGACTATGCCAAGCCTTCCAGATGTTGAACTATAGAATTACTGGATATTTAAAAAATGTGCCTCATACTATTAATTTTACAATTAATATATATGTCTTTTTTTCAATATTAATATGTATTACAATGTGTTTTAATACCTATCAAACCACTATACATTGCCTAGCAACCTCTATATACTGTATTGGAGCTATAAGTAAAAAAAAAAAAAACCTGCTTAAAAAATTATTTTGTTATCCTTCCTTTAGCTAGTAAACCACTTATAAAACTTTGGATATTTAGTCTATTTACTATCTAATAAATAGTTGTTAAGACAGTGTCTAAGCCTGGACGAAAACAAAAAGACACACACACTTATATTGTTTAATTAGCTTTGATTATGACGCACAATGTGGTGGACAGTTCCTCATGCTCCCAGAACCATAACCTGGTCATACAGGTTGTCATTTTATTGGCACATAAAGTTGCTGAGCCTCCACCTGACCAACTAAAGCCCCAGATTCCTTCCAGATGCCTTGCTTACAGTATGCATGATCTATGCATCTCTTCCCTTCTTACCAAGACGCATCCATCACTCTGGAATTTAAAAAAAATTATTCTCACTAATGTGTGTTGTTCTTATGGACACACATCTATTCAGTCCCAATCCCATCAGTTCTCATCACACTGAGTGTGTGTGGAAATGCTCTTACTTTCACTATTAAACATAGCTGTGATTACTGCTGTCCATTTTCACAATGCCACTTCGCCAACCATTAAAGTGATCGTTCTACTATAGTTCATTATTTTCTTCTGACCACATTTCCTCCATGAACTTGATGGTTCAGCAGTATCCTTCCATTGGACAGTTCTTAACCCAGTTCCAGTAATTTTAACATTTTTTTTGCTTGATACAGGAAAATAATTTGTCCCTTTTGAAACAGCAAACAGTTTTTTTTTTTGGTCAGGCAGTGCATATTATTAGAATCGGTCATGCAAGCTAAGGAAACTGCTTTTTACTTTAAGTACAGGATATTTTTAAACTCTACATTTCTCTCACCAGAAACTCTATATGATGCTTTTGTGTGTCTTCTTCCTGGTGGGATGAGCTTCTGTCTTGCTCTGTGGTTATTTGCGCTCTAGACTCCTCCTCTTCTCCATGAGGTTCTTTCCCCTTGACATGAACGTCATTAACTACAGGCTGTGGGGTTTCACATATAACCTAGAAGGAATTAAAACAACTTCAGAATAAGAAAAACAACAACAAAAAAAGAAAAATCCAAAAGCAATAAATAATAGAATACAAGAATACAATAGTTTCTTGGAATCAGAGTCATACTGGAAGTCATCTGATGACCAGCACTGATTGGGGGGAAAAAGTAAAGGGACCTTCCCATACTGAACCCAATTCCAGTACTGATTTTAGCAAATCATAGGAGGCATGTATTACAATACTTTATTACTAGATTAGCACATACAGCATAGTTGAAGCTTATTTGGTGCAGGGTACTAGACAGACATTTTAAAAATACTTTATGATATCAGATGTTTACTCCAGAGTGAATTTGTACTAAAAACATATTATACGTTATATAGTACCCTATATATAGTAAAGTGATTTAGCCATAATAAAATGCATATAAGAAACATTATACAACTGAGTTCTGACTGTGTAGTCTGATTGGATGAGAGGCATTCTAACGAGTGGTGATATACATAGACCATAACAGTAATGTGACTTTAACTATACTGTACGTATCACTCCGTGTCAAGGGTGTTTTATCCGGCATGAGTTGCCAGGATGAGCGAAAGTTGATCGGTACTGTCCGTAGTACTGGAAAGAGAGGAGAACAGCCGCCTGCCAAAACCCACATTCAAAATCAGTCATGAAAGCACTTTCCAAGAAGACACATCTGATAATGTTAGGCCATCTTAGATAACACTTAGGATTAGCTTCTAAGTAATTCCGAGGTACCTTTGAACCGTCCATCATTTTTAATTTATGCTAACGCAAGCTAAGCAAGGCATCTACTGTAGCAAAGGCTGCATTCCAAAACCCACTCCAGCCCGTGTTCAAGGGCACCATTTGGTATGTAGAAGAAGGTATTATACATCTAGGCAAACTATCTTTCTATTTGGGATTCAAGCCCAGAACCCAGAAAGTTATGGGAATAGATTCTAAAATGCAAGAAGTTTCCCAGGACTCTCCACCACCTCCATGGTTTATTCTCTTCACCTTTTCCTCGGTAGGAGGTAGGATCGGTAAGAATTTAAAACAACTTTCACCCCCGTTAATTAGTATACCTGTTGGATCACCTGCTTCGAAAGTCGTGGTTAGTTAGTCTGGTTAAATAAACAAACAAACAAATCAAAATCTGTTCCTAATAAATGGTGCTTGAGGAACTGCAATATGACACTCAAGGTCACTCAAGGCTGTTGTGATATCAGGCTGGCTGGAACCCTCGTGTTTACAAATGGCTTTAGCATCATGAGCACCCGTGGACCAAAAGCCAGCCCGCCTGGACCGTTCCTACAGAAAGGCCAATGTAGTACAATCAGCCAAAGTGTAAATGCTGGCCATTTCAGAAGGGTATCTGAACAGCCAACACAAAACAGCCTCCATTGCACAAGCTTAGTAGGCAGAGTTCAAAGTTATTGACCCAGCCTGATTTCAATCCACATCAAGCACCTGTGGAATGTGCTGGACAAACAAGGCTCGACCTGCAACCCACAACAATTAAAGAATCCACTGCTATTGCAAACCACCAGAGGGCTCGTGAAGCCACGCCCTGGTGGCACAACCCAAAACCTAGGATGTTTTAATGTTAATGGTTTAAAAGTTGAGGCTGATCTGCGTATGTATATATACTGTAATGGCTACACACCTTTACACAGCTGGTTAAATATTATTTGCAAAGGTTATTCTTGTTTTAACAAAAAAACTAATCCATTTTGTCTTCTTTCTCACTCACACACACACATGATGCAAGCAGAGTGAAAGCTAAACTTAAGGATCATGCATTAAACTATCATGGGATGGTTTGAAAATAGAGAAGCTAAACGCTTTCACTTTCAACTCCAGCTCACAGTTCAGCCTACCACCCATTCAGTTTCACAGCTAGCACATATCTAAGAGTTCAGCTAATTGAGTAGCAACAACAGTAGCTGTGCTAGCTAATGTGATGCTGGGTAGTAGAAGTAGAAGGCCAGTAGATCAGATGCAGTAGGCCTTGTTTGCCATAAGCACATTGCTGTAATCCCTGTAGACTAACGAAATGGGTAACTGGATCATTTCTTTTAAAAGCACCTTAATGGATTGGCCTGAGTGCCGTTTCCTTTTTTAAATACATATTGATGTGCTGATACCAAGTGCTACATGTGTGCCTGTTGTTAATTCTTGTCACGACCTGGTGTACAAATTTCTCAGATCTGTCTAAGCTCAAAACCTCTGAGGGTTACATACTGTAGCAGAGATGCAGATCTTCACTGCTGAATTTAACATATGGTACTTTCCAGAGAACATGTAAACATGTAGATAACCTTACAAGTCACAAGTGTCTTTGCAGAAAATCATAAATCTATAAGACCTGGAAGATAAATACACTGAGAAAGAAGCAGATAACTAAATGATAAAGTTTAAGAACACACACTATTTGCACATCATTGCATATTTGCATACTTGCAAAAACATGACTACAGTAGCATGCACAGAGCACACATTCTGCCCGATTGCTAACACCAATTACTCATAAACAAATGCGACCGGCAATGCAACCATGCAAACCAGTGACGCATGGAATCCACACATACCCCTTTTCTGTTTGCTGGGAATGAGCAAGTACGGTATAGTTGATGAAATCTCTAGTCTGGTCACCAGTTCCGAGTCCAAGCCATCCAAAACCCTTTCACCGCTACCACTGCAACAACCAGGGGATTACTGGACCGTACCATTCCATTGTCACAGGGGATTAAAGTACATGCAACCTGGCCCCTTTCTGCACAGGGCATAAGTGTGTGTGTGTGCGCGCCTGTCACAGATGACCAGATTACCAGTGCTGTCATACTCATCCAGGCTTTACAGCAACAGTAGGGACATGCCTATAGTATTTGAAAAGGGGAGTCATTAAATTGGGGAACAGACGTTTTACTCGTAAACATTCAACCTGTAAAGCATGTGCTGGTATCAGGGTGAAAGCCTCAGGGACGTAAAGTGTCCAAATCATCATGTTGCATAAGACTTGAAACACTATATAGACAAAAGTATTTGGCCAAACCAGGAATGACATACTGTAGTATCCATGGAGTCGGTCCCCTTGTTGGAGCTAGAACAGCTCCCACTCTTCTTGGAAGGAAGATTTCGGAGTGTTTCTGTGGGAATTCATGCCCATTCATTCTGTAGAGCATTTATGAGGCACTGATGTTGGCTCATGATCTCCGTTCCAGTTCATCCCAAAGGTGCTAGATGGAGTTGAGGTCAGAGCTCTGTACTGTATGGGCCAGTTCTTGCACACTGAACTCATCAAACTATGTCTTTGCAGTCTTTGCTTTGTGCACTGCGGCACTGTTGGAATAGAAAAGGGCAAACTGTTGCCACAAAGTTGGAAGCATAGCATTGCTCAAGATGCCTTGGTTTGCTGAAGCATTAAGATTGCCGTTCACTGGGGATGAAACACGTGAATTCAATAATTAACAGGATTGGCCAAATACTTTATATTCAATCTCTGTGAATTACAGTCGTATTTCATTGCTCAGATTTGGTTAGAGCTGTTAAAATCTAGGGTTAAAACGTCAAATAGAAAATTATCCAATGATCTTAAAGTGGGCTTTGATTGCTGGCTGTGGCACAACATCTGATCACTGGCTGTTAGTGGGTTTTTGTGCTTTATTGAACTGTGTCCCTGCTTTATAAAACATTTAATGCTTCGTAATGATCCAAGCTTGTCTTTACGACTATATGAGTGTAGTATAGTATAGTATGAGTAGTATTGACAGCTGAGACCTAAAACAGATGATTTTTCAATGAAATATAAGTTTTATTCTAATGCTCTTGTTCTAACACATTATCATTTCTAAGTAACAGCTCATTCAAAGAGACTCAAAGAGAATAAACTCTGAAAGAGATTAATAATGCGCTGTTATTCTGTTAGATCGCTTATATGGTGACGTCTACTCTAAAAGGTTTCACATTTTTGTTAAGTGTCGGAACTTTCTTACAGGTGAGGGAATGACGCTCTATAGCTGGTATAGCGTAAAGAACAATAATGATGGCACTGTTTAATATTATGACGTGCCGCTCTTTAGTTAACTGACTTAACATGTTGGCAAGTTGATGTGTTATAAACAAGAGAAACTGGAAAACAATGATCATTTCCAGTTATAACATACCTCTACTTCATTTTCCTTGCCTTGTATTTTCCTATAACTGCACACCCTGTTGTGTTTTTTTTTTTCCACATTTAGCGAATGCTAGTACAGCTAGTTTCCAGTGTCATAGTTTGTGGTTTATAAATGTCACCTGACAAGCTTATGGAAAAAAAAATAACATAATGTATATGCATGCTGTGGTTAAAAACTGTGGTAAGATTGTGTTTTCAACAGTTATGTAGCCGAATCTCAATCCTTTTACTTTAGCCCACACACCTATTTATCATATCTGTCCTTCTCTGGCTTAAGTTCAACAGTCAGCTCATTAGGCAGGGTAGCAGAAGATGGCCCAGTCCATTACGTAACAACAGCATGCTGCATTTATATCAGTTTAAACACACTAAGCTCTAACCCCCCCGCCCCCCACGCACCCCGCCACACACATACAAACATACACTTTATGACTGTCTGCATGCACCTTAACACGGACTCATTAATACTAAGAACAAACGCGCTGTTTAATAATCACACTGTAAAGGTGTGAGATTTATAGTCAGGGTAAAACTGCTCGGTAATAATCACATTATTATTTGGGATTTTCTTTCCTGTATACAACATATGTATACAACAGCAACAACAACAATAATAATAATAATAATAATAATAATAATAATAATAATAATAATTATTATTATTAATAATAATAATATTTTTATTATTATATGCAGTACTGTGCAAAAGTCTTTTTCTTATATCAGTTTATTTGGTCTGCATTATGTACAAGACTATTCCCTCCAAAGATACACTAAAATTAATGAATAAATAACATTACAGAAGAATATTTGCATGCTTGTACAGAAAGCAACATATTACATGACAGACCAGTTTTCAGATGGGAAAAGAAAGAATCCACAATGTAGACTCCTGAGATTTGCATGACAATAGAATGGAGCGAATGTGACAAAGTTACCAAAAGAACTCATATTCTCCAGCATGTTCAGTAA
Organism: Clarias batrachus; assembly: GCA_003987875.1. Classification (NCBI taxonomy): domain Eukaryota; kingdom Metazoa; phylum Chordata; class Actinopteri; order Siluriformes; family Clariidae; genus Clarias; species Clarias batrachus. The sequence goes on along the minus strand of QMIH01001310.1, from coordinate 83,750 downwards.
AACCTAACAGCTGTTTTACTTAGAATACTGCACACATCTGTATCGAACACTACCGCTTATGTTCCACACCAAATATTGACCGTTTATTGTTTATGTTATTACTAAGTGCTTTTTATAGGAGTTTCTTCTAATGTAGAAATGTTTTCAGAAGCATCCTTGCATATGGCTTTTCTTGGGATGTTCCCAAAACTTTTGAACAGTACTGTAAATAAAACAGGTTTTTAGGTTTTACTGAGCATGCTGGATAAAATGAGTTATTTTGGTAACTTCATCACACTTGCTCCTTTCTATTTTCATTCAGAACCCAGGAGTCAACATTATTGATTCCCCCCCCCCCCCATCTGTCTGTCATGTAGCATGCCGCTTTCTTTACAGGCATGCAAATATTCTTCTGTAATGTTATTTATTCATGAATTTTAGTGTAGGGAATGGTCTTGTACATAATAATGCAGACATTGTAAACTTATATAACAAAACTTGTACTACAGATAATATGGCGCCTAATCCTTTTGCACAGTAAAATATATAATTGTTCTTGTCACACCCCCTGTATAGTACTGACCTCGCTCCATGCCATTTCCACATGTTTGGATCATTAAAGGATATCCTGGGAGGCCAGAGTTTCAGCCGTGAAGCAGGCAGTCTGAGCACTGCTCCAGTGTACTGAGAAAATGTTCAACTCATCTATCTGCTCTATCTACTCTATCTATCTATCTATCTATCTATCTATCTATCTATCTATCTATCTATCTATCTTTCTATGTAATGTTCACAACTTCAGTTTGTCCCTAATGATCAAACAGGACATGATTCTTACATGAAAAGTAAGAAAAAAAAATGCTCACAAGAAAACCCATCTACAGTATTTAGGGTCATACAGTATAGCGTGACCATAAACAAACTTTCCATGACTTCCCTTAAATTTCCAGGACATTACATCCCTTTGATTGTTTTTTTCCCCCAGTACATCACATGACTCATAAAACTACCCTCTAGTTCCAAAAGCTGTTTTCAGATAAATTGATAACACTGAGGACTGAAACTGTACTATGAGAAGCCCAATTGGTGGGGGGGTGGGGGGCTGGAAAGTAAGAAACCCCTCTTACTGGTGATTCTTTTTGTTCTCGCTCTTTCTCGGCTCCTCCAGCTGAGTTGTGATCCTGAGCCGAGCTGACTGAGAGCTGCCTCTGCAGACGCAGCACCTCTTTCTGAGATTCCTTTAGCAGCCGCTCAAACTCCACTGCTCCTGATGGACCAGGAGCACCCTGCTGAGAGGAACGGAGAGAAATAGAGAGACAGGGGGAGAGGGACAGAGACAGGGATGGATACAGTAGAGAGATAGATTAGGGAGGGAAGGAAGGAAGGAAAAATCAGTGCACTACTAAATCAGTGCACTAATCAGTGTCATACTGATACAGAACCATATAGTTTAAGTGAAATCATTTAATTAGAACTCTCTACTTTCACAAAACATTGTTTACAGGCATGTGAACTCCAGGCAAAACATTGCAAATTATATGAATCATATAAGTCTGATTAAGCTCTCCTTATATTCTTATTAGTATCTACTAACATATTCCTATTTCCTGTAAAATAAGTTTGATCTTTAAGTCTGTACAGTAAGTCTCGCCATCTTGTGGTTACAATACTTTTTTTCTCTCTGAAACACAGCGCCATTAGTTCTCCTTCCGTACCACTGAGGAAAATGCTGAGTCATGCAGTCTGAGAACTTCAAGCACCTTTTCACAAAATGAACAGGGGGCAGGATAAATTCAGATTTTGCTACAAATTCAAAAGATAATCTCATACTTAGCTTTTTACTATTCAGTTATTTGTCTTAAAGCACAATATTCAGTAACTATGCTGAAAACTAACGGGAAATGTATGTCGGAAATGGCTTGAAACCTTTATTGCCACCGGATCGATAATGTCTTTTTTAAATGTAGCATACTGTAAAGCCTCACATAGTATGCTAGTATATGTGTAGTGCCAAACAATTCCACCAGGTGGCAACGTTAAGCCAGGCCATAGAATAAAAGTTAAGAATTACTGTGAAAAAATTCAAATATCAAGCTTTTTTAAAAATAATTGTGCTAAAGATGGATGTACTGTATACATACATAGTGGCAAAAGGAGTAATAACATTATAAAACGTTCCTCGGTAACCATGACGACCAAAGAAATCGGTTAATTTCCATACGGAAAGAAGACTGTGTGAAGGAATTATCTACATGACATACTTTGTCCTGTCCTATTCTGGCCTCTAGCTGTCGGCACTCGTTCTGCAGTGCGGCGATCTCCTTGTCTTTGGAAAGGAGTGTGTCTGCGTGCTGTGCCAAGTCTCGTGCCCTCTGCCTTGCGAACGCCCTCTTATATTGCTCTACTGTGCCAGGCTTCATGGGGATTGGGGCATTCACCTGCATACACAAACAGAGACAGAGACAGAGAGTAAAAGTAAAGTGAGAGAGAGAGAGAGAGAGAGAGAGAGAGAGAAATTTAAACAGGTCAGCATCATATTACACTGTCCTGTCAATCATTAAAATATTTCAACAAATGATGTAAGCAACTACTTTTATTTATGAGCATTACAATAGTCCTAAAGTATCCCAAAGAACAAACACAACATAAAAATCAAGACTCACTACAGGTTTCATATTTTACCATTTCTGTAGCAAGTTAACATAGGGTCAGAGCTCTTCCAAAGAGTGTCTGTTAATGCTCCAGCTGAAATGCCAATCACAAAATGTTTTTTTATACCTCAAACTCCTTCGGTTTCACCCATTTCCCAAGTATGCTGTTTCACTGTCTATGTAAATGACCTCCTGCTGGGACCTCCAGAGAAAAGCAGCAGAGTTGAACAACAAACCAAGGGAGTATTTCTCTTATATGATGTCACATTAGGGAGGAACTCTCTCTCACTCTCTAAACCAGTCATTCTCTATACTGTACCACTTATTCTGTACAGGGTCACAGGAGCCTTGGGGTCCTATCCCTGAGTACTCGGGGCAATAGGCGGGATTCACCCTGTCCATTGGAGGGAACAAGCACACACAATCACACACACAATGGCAATTTGGAAATGACAGTTAGCCTAATCTGCATTCATTTGAACTGTCGGAGGAAACCAGATTACCTGGAGGAAACACATAAAGCCCAGGGAGAACATGCAACTCCATGCACACAGACTCAAAGGCAGGACCCTTGATCCTGGAGGTGTGAGGTGTGGAGGTTTTCTTTCTTCTTCTTCTTTTTTTTTTACACTGGAGACCCAGTTAAATGCCAAAAAATTACTCGAAACTGAATTTTGCATAAAAGATCCTATTTAAGAGGTTTTTATATAAGACATTCATAATGACAACATGGAGATGATTTAAGTAAATTGACTAATTGTTTAACTAAGTGTTTAAGTGTCCAAGTGTTTAACTAAGTGTTTAGTCCCCTACATACGAAAGTATACAAACATGCGTTTGTGCATTTTCAAATGCAGATGTTAGACCATGATGTCTGGCGCACATTGTCACATGCGTACAGCCTGTATCCCAAACAGCGATTAAGCTGGTACTGCTAAGAAACGCCAAGTGATAATGATAAAGGCAAAACTGATATTGCTCGTTCTTTTAACATGAATCGTTAAACCACTGGCACGAGGACACAATATTAGTTTAATGTTAGTTTTATACAGTGTTTTGCCAATTGTGTTAGTATCCTAGCACCTAGATAATATTTGTTATTTGGACTTGTGTTTGTTATTTGGACTTTGGACTTATGAACATATTGGATTCTCGGAACGAAACTCGTTCGTATGGTCGAGACTTACTGTATTGGATGTGAATACAAGTGCAGTAAATATTTATCAGAAATTTATGTGAAGAGATGAAAGAAGGAAATCAGCTACTGTAGCTAACCTGTCATAAAGCTATGAATCACCTTTAGTACTACATACTGTACAGTTAATTTCACATCAGCTTGGTCACACAACTGCTAAAGTTTTTTTGACTTTCAAATGATTTTAAGTTAAAAGGTTTAACGTAAAAGGGTTTTCAGAAGTATTATCCCCTGACTGTTGCTGGATGCGTGTAGTCAAATTAGACGACTGGGTGTTTGTGTGTGTGTGTGTGTAACAGGTGCTGTGTGATAACAGGCCACTAATCTGCACGGCCACCAGAGAGTAGACAGGTGGCCATTCAGGACAAGAGGCCTTTTGGAGCACACACACACACACACGCACACGCACACACACACGCACACACACACACGCACGCACACACACGCACGCACACACACGCACGCACACACACGCA